>CAJVRM010000131.1:99267-124052 GCA_911693285.1 Hymenoscyphus albidus | reverse complement strand
ATACCTAGTTTCGCTAGTAATTATAGTAAGTCGATTTTTAAAAATCCGATTAGTAGCTTCTATAGATCCTTAAGTCTAAGGGTAGTAGGAACGTCCTTATATAGTAAATATATATTATCTATCTATAAGAGCTTAAACCTTTCCCTTAAATTTAGTACTATTATTATAATACTTATATAAAAGTAGTTAGCGAGGTATAGGGTAGTAAGGTATATAGTTATACTTATAGTTAAATAGGAGATCTATTTATATATATCTACTTCTCTAGAATATACGTAATAGTTATCCTCTTTTTATTCTCTATTAGTTCTAACTAGATTATATAAGAAAAATAATCCTTAAGCTAATAAATCTAACTATACTCTCTATCTATATTAGACTAAAAGTCTATAAAGTTAATATATAAGTAATAACTAACTACTTTAGAAATAATAGGCGTAATAGATAGCTTTATTATAACTTTTACTAGAAGATTATAAATTATATATCTACTAAGTATAAAGGAAATATCTATAAATATAATTCTATAGTATAGCTTATATACTTTCTTATATATTTTACTAATTCTTAGTAAACTTATCAGTAAATAATAATGCTAAAATCTAAAGGATAATATACTAAAGTACTTATTCTAGTATAATACTCTCGCCTCGATATAGGTTTTCCCCTCGTTCCTCGGATCCCTAAAAGACTCTTATCCTAAGATTATAAAGTACTCTAGTTTCTTATATCCCCTTAAGGTAGTATATATACGTACTACCTTTTAAGCTTATAATACCTACTTTATACCTACTTAGCGATTTAAGCCGTACGATTGTTTTAACCTCTATATAAAGCCTTATAATTGACTCTTAAACGTGAATTAAGAAGTATTCGTAATTGATTTAGTATAATTAAGGTATTACGCGACGTGAAATAAGTAGTTATCGGATACATTATTAATCGCTCTTTCCGTGTATAAATACCCTAAAATAGTCCCCTAAAACCGTCGAAAAAGTACCCTAAAATAGTCGGAAAAGGTATATAAAGTCGTAGGAGTATTTGTTAGAATCTATATATAAATTATTAGAATTATTATTATTAAGAACTCGCTTTAATTACTTATAAAAAATAATGTCTTTTCTTCTATTATTACTACTACTACTATTCAGGGCCCTCAGAGCTATTTTAAGCTCCCCTACCTTTAAGTCACGTGACAAGTTGGGTCGCCTGGAGCGACGAGCGCTCCAGTCGTCTGGGTCGACTCGGTAGTCAAGCGACCCCGGCGATCCAACAGTTAGAACAGAGAACAGAGGTTCTATATAAGACTGGCACTTCTGCCTTTAGATAGGAGTTTCGTGCTCAACTTAGTTATCAATCTTATCATATTAGTTTGACATCTTTGATACAAGTAACGAGTTCACTTCCATGTCACGAATCACGTAAGCATGTGACAAGTAACGAGTTCACTTCCATGTCACGAATCACGTAAGCATGTGACAAGTGAAGACCAGGCGGCGTCCTGACAGGTCGAGCACTATCATATCTCTTATAGCAAATAGGGATGCTTAGACTAGCTAAGCGATCCAGGGATTTCATTACATTGTAATCACGTGACCATTTGCATCGCCAGTATCGACAGGCGATGCTGGCGATATGTCGACAGCATCGACAGGCGATGTAGGCGACGGCGGAACACGAAGGTTCTATATAAGACTGGCACGTCTGCCATTAGATAGGAGCTTCGTGCTCAACTTAGTTATCAATCTTATCATATTAGTTTGACATCTTTGATACAAGTAACGAGTTCACTTCCAAGTGAACAACCCGATAGTCTTCTTCTTATCATAGCATACCAACCAGCGAACACCCAGCCAAGTTTAGTTAGCCAGTTTGAGTATTCGTTACACTAGTATATATTACTTCTTTTAAAGTATAGTTTAGATAAAAGCCTAATTATATAACTTATACGAATAACTTTTATACGAAGATTACCTCGCACTAACTCTAAGTAAATCATTCAAGAGAACTAAAATCCACAATAAACTTATCTAAATAACACCTTTACCGTAAAGCCCGAGAAATATTTAAGTTTAGAATGTTTACCGGGCCACTAGTATAACGCCGCGTAATACCGTACAATTATAAATATTGAGATTTGGACTTCTATAAGCGAATACTATAAACAAGGTTCATAGAGCATAACCCCTCTTTTACTTCGTCTTCATCCCAGACATAATGAACGTAACTTTTCCAGGGGTTTTTACCCTGTTACTTCGTATAGTAGAAGAACTTCGTACTCGCCATAGCCACCGGAGAAAAGCTACATTTATTTTGCTGGTGACGAAATACCTATCGCGATGCCAAGTACAGCAAAGTAAATCTAAACACTAACAAAAATAAAACACACTACCAGTACTTATCGCAAGAAGATGCGAAGGGAATCCCATTTCGCACACCTCGTCCTTCCGGCGTAAATTTTGTCTTTAAATCCCCATTCCCCCTCTCCTCTCCTCTCCTTCCCTCCTCCACATCCAATTCTGGATCTGATCCAGCCAGTTTGCAACACCCTCACACCCTCACACCCTCACAACTACCTTCGTACAACTTCTTAACACAAAGTTACCACCATCCCAAATCCCCAACGATCAAAATGAAGACCTTCACTTTGTTGTTAGCACTAGCACTAGCACTCGCCGCAACAGCAACCGCAAACAACAATTGCGACTTCAACGACTGCGTGATATATTGCGGGGGTAAGGGGCTGAATGTACGTTTCTCTTCCTCTTCCTTCTTCCTTCCCATCTCCCATCCATCCACGCCATCCCACTCCATCCCGCCTACCTACCTACCTACCTACCTTCATCTCAAAGTGCGGAGGAGGGGTTTGATATCTGCTGAGCCTTTTTTTTTTCTTTCTCTCTCTTCTATTTTTTTTTTGAAATTTTGGGTGGGAATTTGGTGGGGATTTTTATAATGGGAGTGATGCTGATATCTTCAATGAGTAGGCACAACCGGGTAGCACATGTGACCCTGCGACGAATAAGTTTAATTGTATTTGTGGGTCTGGTTAGGTTCTGTACTATGATGGGGATAGGATGGGATGGGATGAGATGGGATGATTAAAGATTGAATTGTTCATAGGAGGGTTTGCACAAACAAAATGAAAAGAAAAAAAAGAGTTTAAGGGCCTGTTTGGATTGGATGATTTGGATTCTTTTTGCGATTTTATTTGCGATTATTCGATATAATCGCATATAAAGTTGCCAGCTTATTCGACATTTTTACGTATAAGATTCACTATCTAAAGCACGAACTACGCCTTGTCTATTCACTATATTGCTTGTCTCGGGTTCGTATATACGACAATTCTACTAAATCATGGTTGTTGTTGTTGGTGTACTGAAAAGGACAGATAACTCGGAACAAGGCATGTGAGATGTGTAGTCCACCCTCGCTACGCAAAACACATCAATTACTATTATTAACACCATGAATAGTATAAAACGCGTACATATAGAGCCTCATCTAAGCCGGATATAGACTACAGGTACTGTAAATACACCTTGTACTATAAAAGTTCCTTATACTTCTATCCTCTATATACGCGGGAGGGCTTAACTGAACACCTATACACGGTGCCCTCTACTTTCAGGGTGGAATATTGATTAGATTTTCCGCAAGGAGAGAAGGAGAGAACTCCCGCTGTGGAACTACTTAAATGTCTACAAAGTACCCCTATTCACTCAAGCGGGGGACTATCACGTGCAAACCCGATTCACTGTAAAACTCGAAATCGAACCCTCACATCTACGATCCTTTAGTTAGGGTGTCACGTGGTACGTCCGTGTGGCACTCCACCGCCGTTATGGTAGAGCTTGTCCAGGTATTAGCCGAGGGGCATACGCGCTAGTCCATATAAACCTATACTCCCTCCTACTTAATTCTATAAGCTTTTAACTTAATATAACTACTTCTTTTATAATCTTATTACGAATAAGAGTTGTATTGAACGAGTTACTTTGATAAGAGAACAGGAGAAAAATACATGTACATATATAAAACCTGACTCCTTTGACACTAAATGAGACCTGTTTCATATGGTGGAAAGACCTGTCAGCATATTAGCTGACAACATATTCTGTCTCTCCCAAAGAGCCACGTCTCGGAACCAGACGTCCCCCTTTCTGTAGGACTCGTCAAAGCGAGTGTTACGATATCCTTCATCCGTGATCAAAACTCGCCGCTGGGCAGGTAGTTTAAAGGCATATGTCGGTTCGAACTTCGTCCGTCGGTACAGGTGCAGGAGTAGGATTCTTGGAGCAAAGTGCTGTAGATACAGCTTTGGAGATTGGTTTAGGTGCAGTAGTTACAGCTTCGTATGTCGGATTAGGAGTAGGAGCAGGGTCCTTGAACCGAAGGGCTATAGTTACAGCGTGTGTAAAGTGAAATGCTGTAGAGCGAAGTGCTGTTTGGCGTTACAGCTTATGTGACCGTATTTGCAATCAAAGATTCCAGCTCTTATAGCTAGGACTCGGCAAAAGCACTCGCAGGCGGTTCGGCACGCTGGCGTAACTCTCGCGAGGGCGTACTCGGTTTCGTTTTAGTCTTATTCGAATTACACTCTTTAACCACTATCCCCTCAACACTTTATATGTACGTCCAGCATTTTACGTTTGCGATTTCCTAATTAAGCGGTCGGAGCGATGGGAATAATACCTAGACGCGCTACGGGACTTGGCCCGACTTTCTCCGCACCAACCAATTACTACTATTGTCGAGGGCCAAGTCTAAAAGTGGGTATCTCAAACCTAAAACGCTGGACGTACATATAAAGTGTTGAGGGGATAAAGTAGATATAAGCAGCAAGTGCTACAAGGGTACCCTATTATATATAAGTAAATCTAAACTCCTACCTTATAATATTCTCTATCCCTTCTTTTTTACGTTTCTCTATACTTTCTAATTAGTTAGGTTATCTTTTTTAGCCCCGGAGCCCTTGGTTATACTAAGGTAGAATCTTGAAGATACCTACCTACTAAGTAGACGTAGATTATTAGGAGAGTCTCGCTACAGGGCGAAATCTAGACTTTTTAGATAACCGGATACTACGAAATCTCTAAATTTAACAGACCAGGGCCTAAAATGTACTGTTCTTACTGGCTCTGTACCCCAGTTACACCTATGCGATCACATCTACTCCAGTGGCACGAGAGTATAATTCGAATGTGACTAAAACAAAACCGCGTACTAGACTAGGGTAGCCAAGGTTAGTAACCGCGTAAACCCCCTCCCCCTAGGCAGGTTCCAAATAGAGTACATCGACATTACAGCATGAGAAAGTTAAAAAAACAGCGTTTAGCTTATAGGGTTGGAGCTAGATACGAAAGTTCGGACCGGTGGGATGAATACCTATTACTATACTTTCTATCTCTTGGACGTGGCATACCTTATATAATTTTACATTTCGAATTTCAGGTTAACAAAGCCCACTTCAAGTCTTGGTACCCAACAATAGTATAGCCTAATTGGTGCGGAGCCAGTCGGGCCAAGCCCCGTAGCGCGCCTAGGTATTATTCCGACCTCTCCGACGGCTTGAATAGGAAATGGCAAACTCAAAAAGCGAAATGTACAGTATATATATCGCGAGGAGGAGTTATATAAAAGGGTAGCGAGGTACGAAATCTACTACCTACAGTTCCAAGACGATTCACTACAAGTAAAGACATAAAAACCCTTCCCTTTAAACCCTCTTCATCACCCTACCGAAAAAAAAAAGGAATTTCTCATCCCCTCTCCCAATGCACATCCGCCCTCTCCTTCTCATCACTTCCATCGCAACGAGTGTCAGTGCCGCCGGCACCGGTTACAGATGGTCATACTGTCAATGGCCAGATGTAGGTCTTCATCTTTCCTTCTTCTATTTAGACAAAGTAGTCATTGATTTCCAATTTCCGATTCGGGCGAAGGCCACGATGGAGCGACATGGTATGCATGTCAAGGTCTCATAAGAGCCCCTAGCTCATATGGTTGTGTCGAATGCAAGTTTAGCCCGATAAGTGCGGAAAGCGATGGGATCGCAAAGTGCCTAAGTAGCGGGAAAAACATTCCGCCGAGAAGTGTAGGTTTGTTTTTATACGCCTCCCCTTTTGGTTCGTGATGAGGATTCAGATACCGAGTGTGTTGTGAAATAGTGGCAAAACTTATGTCTAGAAGACGGGGCGACATCTGCTGTAGGAAATTAGTTACGTAGGAACGGCCTGTTCGGCTCGACTTGGGTGGAATCAGATGATTTGTCCTTTGGTATTCTCGCGTTGAGTGTTGGTGGTATAGTACGAGTACGCTATTCAGAGTAAAATGGAGGAGAGTCCTTGAATCTCTCAATTACAGAGGTTCTCTTTTCGCTAGTACAAAAAACAAAGTATACAACACCGACATCCTTCTTCCACCTTCTCCCTTCCCACTTTCCCAAACATGCATATCCAAACAACCCAACAACCCCCTTCCAAGATCACCCCTCACCCCCCTCTCCTTCAGAAAACCAACTCTCATTCCCCCTCTTTTTCCTAAACTCGCACAAACTCGCCCCAAAAAAAGCCCACTCCGCCAAATCCCTGCGATCCCAAAAACACCATCCGAGATACCTCAAGACCTGCCGGCGCTTCGCAGTCGTATTCAATCGCCGCACTTCCCTCGGAACAGTATTGCATCCGTACGTAGCAAGACAGAGCTGTCTCAAAGTAACACCCGGAAAGGGACTAGGCGCCCACCTCCTCGTTCGACTCGTGCGGTAATCTGCTCGGGGGATGGGGTCATGGAACATATTAGGGATGCGGTGGGAGAAATAGCCGAGATCGTCTGGGTCGGTAATGCGGAAGCCGGAGAAGGGTCTCTGGAGGAGGATTTCGAGGTAGGCTTGTTGGAAGGGTGGGAGGCTCGCTACACATGTGGTATTCAGGGATGCAGCGATGGTTGGGAGACCTCGGATGTTGGTTTTGCTGTACGGTGAGCGGTTCCTGATGCAGCAACTGAGAAGGTGGTCTTTGGTTTTGGTTACGTATTCGAGATGGAAGATTAGGGTGTAGTAGATCGATTTGCATTCTTCAATCTCCCATGCCTCGTAGCGCAGCCAGAAGAGTTCTTGAGCGTCCCAGTTCTCCTCCCAGCCCCAGTGCGAATAGGTGTGGGCGTAAGGTCTGTCAGGAATCTCCTGTCCGGGTTTGTGGAAGAGTTCGCAATAGAGTTGGAATCGAAATAGAGCGCGACGAATTTGGTATTTGTTTTTCCACATTGTCAATGGCAGGATGGGTTTGCTATATAAGCCAACGCAGCCGCACCAGGACCATATCTCAGGACACAATGTTGAGAAATGATCGACCGCCGCGAGTACTTTGGCCATGTATTCGATGGTTCTTAGCGAACGTGGGATTTCTTCTGGGATTTTATTGGGGTTTGAGATCTCGAAGTGAGTATCGAGGAAAAATCCAAGGTCATATGCACTCATGCGTCCCACTGCTTGTGCTTGGACAATGGCATAGAGATAGCATCGTAACTCCTCGTCTATTGACCTGCGGAGAATTCTGCCTATGAGTTCATCGAATATTGCTATACAGGAGTGAACGACAGTTGGAACTGCTTGCATTAGCTTGTATAACGATGGTATGGAATCGATATCCAAGAGGACATAACGAAGGATTTCCTCTGGGAGACGTTCAAAGCGGGTACAAGCTTGCGGTCCTAACATTGTGTGGGATAAGTGATGTATGGATAATCAAAAGAACTGACTGATGGATGCAAGTTTGTCGAAATGAATGTAAAAATGCAGCCAGGGATAGCTATGAGAATAGTAGACAGTTTGGGAAAGCACTAGGCGGCATCCTTCCTCACCCTCACCAATCTGTCTGAGACGGCCATGTCAGGTCAGAATTGGGGTAGTCGGACTGATAATTTCAATCGTCCCTTCCCGAACTGACTTTCAAAACTCGGTTGAGTCCCCAAGTCGTGAAGGAAAGCAGAAACAATTGATAGGTAAGAAAGCTGGCTAATACTCTGAACATACTTCAATAATCTATTGTTCTAAAATCCTCATACGATGAACTCAATTGTCCCAAATGACTGAGGTCAACAAAGTTCTACCTACTGATTTCAATTGTCCTAAATCGCTCGTACAACCATTTTAGTTGTGCGGGACTTTCAGGATAATTTCGTTCCACCGTAGTTATGTTCAGAGTAATGACGGCCTCTCATATTGCAAAACAACCTGGGCGGAGATACATTCTGTTGCTTGTGATGTTACCAGTGGGTGCAATGATTGAGCTCGGAAAGCGCACGCATGTTTCAACTTTCTATCCATCTATGGAAAACGTGATCTCTCCATAGGTGAACAGTGGAGAACCTCAGGAAAAGTCCATACTGGGAAAAAATGTGATGCACATCTACAAGGCCAGTCTTTTTTCCTTGAGCGGATCACCGGTTTCTCTTTCAACACTTTCGACAGCCAGCAAGTTCATTCTTGAAAGTTGTTCTCGGCCCCTCGAACAAGGTACGCGAACGCCTCAATAAACATGAGCCATACCAAGACCAAGTAGCGGCGAAACGAAGCTCTCGCGGCTCAAAGGAGTTTTCCGTACGATGTCAATCTGTACCTGAAGCTCGAGCTCAAGCTGCAACCAACACCGAACTATAAAAAGCTTGAAGAAAAGATGGAGAATGCTGTGCGCAATACTCGTACATCTCGCTACCAGAATCGCGACAGCATTTGAACCAATAGCATGAGCTCAAGGAAAGTCATTGACCCGGAATGGCTGCTTCGGGTCGAAGGTGGTATGCAGATTACTGCCCTCCCTGTTGGAACTCGGGGTCTGATAGGACGGAATTCTACCAGGCCATTGCTGATGGAGATGCTGACAGAGTGGGCTTGAAGCATACTGGCGTTATGCAAGTAATTATTCTCGGAATACAGCCGGGTTGTGAGTGGTGATGATTATGGAGAATTGTCAGATGCTGAAAAGGCGTTGTGGAAGGGAAGGGCCGCGAAGACTTTGCTGACCTGGGCCGGCAATGAAGGAGAGAGGTTTGGACTGAGCGCTTGCTACTGTACCAACACGCTGACTCTGGAGTGCAACATCAATGCAACCACCCCGGATGGTGGAATATATGGGTGTGAAGGAGGTATCACAGCTCCATCACATTGCACAGCGTTAAAACGAACATTCGGGAATAATGGGGACATATGCTCCATCGGTCGGCAGATGCTGGTGCTGATCGTGAGAGAGGGGAGGGATGAAGTGGAGTGGGCGACTCGGCTGGTGGAGTCGATGAATTTCTTCGTGCCTTGTGAGGGGGGGCCATTGATGCCTGGTTTTCCAGACCCCATTGATCCCATTGGGTCAAGCGTGCTTTCCGCTCTCTCTCTGGGCTTGATGCTCCCTCCTGATTGGCCGCACTGGGTTCTCTTCACATCGCTCTGCTGCATGTAAGCGCTGCCATCCCCAATCACCTTGTCGCGCAGCTATTGGGCGGCTGCGGTGTGCTGCCGCTGCTGCTGCTGCAACCCAAAGAAACGTCCCCTCCCTCAGCCATTGAAAGGATGTGTTGCCTCCTCATAATAATGGGGGGCCGCCCCCAGCAAAGCCGCTCTCCCTTCCGTCTGACTGTCAATGTGAAGCTCTCGCCCGACGACGAAGTCGAACACTCGACATCCATCTCCCTTTACGCCAGCGACCATTCGATCCGATTCCCAATTCCATAAACCACGATAACATATATAACATATTTGTCCTCGTCACTTGGAACCTCGTTGATCGAGAGACCCGGACGTCAGCACATTCTCTCAGCAATCATGGTCGGACTACCTCATATTTCCCGGAAATGGAAGCACCCCAAGGTCTGGTGGGGTCTTTTGTTGTTGGAATTAGCAGGAACAGTAGCAGTCCTATCGCTCTTCGGAATCGCATCTCCAAATTTATATCGGACCGCTTTGTGGCAGGTGGGCGCGGAGAATGGCTTCAACTCGAGTCCTAAGCAGATCCTCTACGCATATGCCAACCACCGACCCATCCCATCAACACCCTTTGTCTGGTCACAGGCGTAAGCTTCAACCCCACACCTGCATTTTTTTTTGGCTTCAAATCGCTAACAGATTTCTAGATTGACGGATTTCAACGTCGCGATATCAGTCTTATCCATGTTCATCATGATTGTCAAGGCCGTCATGTTCTCCCTGCACGTCTGGTACCCAATTCTATCAGCAATCACCAATGCAGTCCTCGTCGGATTGTACGTAGCAAGTGTCTACGGCCAAGCAGGACCCGACAACTCGGATCCACGAAGACCCTCGAGCACAGCCTGGTACATCAACAAAAGCTGTGACTTTGCACCAGACAGCAAGCTAAAACACTACTGCCTAATGGCCAAAGGAACTTTCGCAGTAACAGTTATCATGGTGTAAGTCCACCCGTCTCTTCTTATCTACACACACATCCCTAACAAAAACATCAGTGTAATCTTCCTCGCCAACCTCATCCTCTCAGTTTGGTCATGCATCCCCTCAGCCGCCCAACGAGCCGCCGATAAGATGGACGTCGACGAGATGCAAATGAAAGACGGCAACGGATCCGACAACGGCTCCGAAACCAACATTCGCGTGAACCCAACGTCCGTCCCATACACCCCACGAACCCTCGCGTTCAACACGCTCGATCGCCAACTCCCCTTGCGCTCCCATCAGGACGAGAGTAAAGGCAAAGCACCACGCTTTGCATAAACCCATGATTCACCTTGCTTTATGAATTCATCACGATTGGAAAGGGTAGGTGAAAGAAAGGAACGAGGCGTGTAGGATGTTGTTGGTATATATTACTTCTCGGTCTTTTTGGGCTTAATTTCCTATCCTTGATATAGGGTCTCTGATATCTGGGATCTGGGATCTGGGATCTGGGATCTGGGATCTGGGATCTGGGATCTGGGATCTGGGATCTGGTTGGGTAACTTTCATATTTCTGTATATACCATATATTCTCTTCTACTCATTCCTCAAGACTCAATACCTACCAAAAAAACGTACAACCTACCCCAAAATCTCTTCCCAAACCTCTCCTTATACAGTACCCATATCATGATCGTGATCCCTCGATTCCAAAAAAGATTCGCCTGGCCGAGGTCGAGCGCTATTCATTCATTTTATTCATTTCATTCGGAATCGATTATTTGGGCTACTCGTACACTTCTCGCTAATCGCTACATACACAGCAACAACGCAGTAGACTTGGTTCAAATATTCCACCAACCTATACCCTGGCCCTGGTCCTGGCCCTGGCCCTAGTCCTAAGCTCCCTAATCCGCGGATAGGTAGCCAGCAAAGAATCTAATGCTCTAATCAGATAATTTATATTGTCTCGTTCCCTTTCCCCCTTGGAAATAACCGAGAAATCTCAATTCTTCACCAATAGCAGCATTTACTAATAAACCATCAAAACAAACAAAACAAAGAAGACTAACATAATTGAGTTATACCTGACCTTCATCATAGGATTCGTATGTCTTTGTATGGTATTTGTATGGAATGGTATCGTATTGAACGCTATTAATATTGATAACTACCTGCCTACCTTACAAACCACCCCATCTCCGCACCTACACTCCGATTTTCTAGGGGGTAGGTTATGTGCGATGCTGTGTTGTTCTATGTGCGTGTGATGTTGTGATGTTGTGCAATTCTTGCTTGAAGCTAAACTACAAAAAAGGGGGGGAGCTGTAGGTAGCGGAGAAAAGGAAAACTTGCTAGGTGAGTGTGCGGGTAAGAGGGGAGTGATGAAGATGATTTTTTGGGTGTATTGGTAGGATAGGGGCAGTTGTATGTTTTGGTAGGGGATCTATGGGGGATGTGTGAGGGGTTGATGGGGGTTGGTGGGGAAGGGTATGTATGAGGGGGTGCGGTTTGCAGTGAGATTTTGTCGTTTTAGTGTTAGGTTCCTTGGGACGTGGAGACGGAAGTTTGTTCGAGAGTTGCTGAGAGCTGCAGTCATTGGTCCGTATTTCTTTGCGAGGAATTGACGGAAGGATAGGTGGTTGTCCGAAAGTTGGTTAGACGTATGAGAGATGCTTGTTGCAAGGAATGTTAGAAGCTCGTAACAGTCGAATAACCCAGCCATATTCCAACCAACATTGGCAATCCCAGGGTGGAAATCACCACATATACCCATGCGCATATCTCTCATCCGCCCTGACAGCATGCCACTTTCTCTCCTCTGGCGGCAATACCATCGGATCCTGCTTCTTATCCCCAATCCGCGGACTCCTCATCTTCTCTCCGCGTCTCCCCATCTCATCCTTGGTATATGGCTCTTGTCTCTCCTCTACCTCTCGATCCCACTCCTTCTCTTCAATCCACTTCTGACGCATCTCATCCAACGACGTCCCCCACTCCTTAATATTCTTCCTGGTGTTGGAATCCGGATTCTTGAGCTTCCCGCCTCGCTTATTCTTCTTTTCGTTTTGGAACTCGGCGATAGCTTGCGCGAGGTTGTTGTAGTTCCATACGCGAGTTGAACTGCCGTCGTCGTTGAGTTGAATGTTAGAAAGCCAATTTCGGATAATTTTGCGTTTATGGAATTTAAAGTGGTCTTTTTCTCCATCTAGGACCATGGTTAGTTGACAGCCCAGACAGGTAGGTTGCTCGCTGAAGATTCGTTGGTTTCGGATCTCAAGGTAGAAGAAGAAGATGCCGAGATTGGGACCGCAGTGAGCGCAATCGTAGACACTTTCAGCCCTGTGTACGTTTGTTAGCTTGTCGGGAAAGATTGCGTAATGTTCATGCATATGGAGATACTCGATACACAATAACAGAAAAGAGAAGGAAGGGGCGAACTCACCATTCCATGCCACCCGATAGAATAGTCCTCTTATAATTGAACATCATCTCTACACTCCCATGATGTAAAATATTCCCGGCATCAACCTGAGCTGCAAACTCCCTCGGCCCAACCTTCGGATCCATCATTACCTTCAAAGTCTGCTCAACCCTCCAACAAGGGCCATCATCAAGCCACTTTCGGAACCCAGTCCAAGGAGACTCCATATCTATACCCTGACTTCTAGCTCTTGGTAAGATATGCGAAACCAGCTGCCAAATGGCCAGACGAGAGTCTCGATTCCAATTGTCCCACGTAACACCAAACCCTCCCATCTCCCACGGCTTACCGGTTTCGACGGGACCGATGTGGAAGTTGGGGTAGAAATCGAGGTTTACTTGGTGCTCTTTTCCTTTAGGGCGGTCGAGAGTAATAATGCCGAGGAGAGGAAGAGCATGCCCGATATGTAAGAGCTGACATTTGTAAACACCAAGATTGGTCAAGTTGCGCATGGTCGGGATCAACAAAGCAAGTATACTGTCAGTGAGAAATGGCACGTTGTGGAAATGAAGGGTTCGGATGTTATCATGAACGTTGCGAACAGCGTTGCCTATTTTTTTTCATGCCCATTAGGGAGATTGAGATAGGAGATGGGAGATGGCAGCCACTTACAAAGTTTGAACATGCTATTCAACTGGGTTCTGTAACTTGGTCGTGGTTTGTTGGGGCTTTTCAGACTTTGGTGACGTGTTGCAGAGACGATGAGGACTGGGCATACGGATCGATTGCAGACCTTGTTATTTTCGTCTTTGAGTTCTTTTGTGCGGGAGCATTGGTTAAACCAGCCTTTTGACATGTCCCAGAAGTCCTACGTGAAAGTTAGCGTATATTCAATTTTGGCGACATTTGAAAAGAAATGCTTGATAAGATTGTCTATCCCAGGATGTTCAGATAGACGGTATCCATCCCAAGGCCATCCAGGAAATTTGGGAAGAGCTGAACATATCTTACCATGAAAGAGTAAACCATCTGGTTATAAGCTTCAATGCAAGTAGCCCCAAACTTCCAAGCCGAATCATGATGAGCACACACTAATTTCATGATCATCGAAAAGATATCTGCGTGAGCGACAATTTTAGTGAAGAAGAGACTTTGTTTTTGATCACAGCCTTCACCAGCCTCAACAGGTGGTCGAATATCATCTTCGCTTCGAGGCATGTTATTAAACATATGAGGGCCAATCATAATAGGTTGCCTATTGCTTTCTCTCCAGGGCCAATCCTTGAGAGCTTCTGTGACTCGTTCCTTGACAATCTCCTCTTCTGTTTTTGGACTTGTCGTATCAACCCATGGCTGTAACGGCATAGGCTCCATCATCTTGGCTCTCAGATTATCTTCCCAGTTCGTGTTGTTAGGATCCGTATTGAAGTACTTCAAGGAGTTCTCATGAATCTCCTTGTCAACCCACTCATGCGGGTTGTGATCCTTCGGGAAGGGCTTATTGAGCTGCGCATCTCGTCTTCTCTTCTGTGCCCTAGACCTCTTGGATAGTTTATGCGTATCTGGAACCGTCCCCTTGACCATTTTGTCGGTGTTTCTGAATGGTGAAGTCAGTTGTGGTCTTTTTGAGAATGGTTTGATGCAATGTAGTTGAGATGAATGCTCACGTACAGTACGCCGAACGTGAGGTAGATGGAGTCAGGGAAAGTTCAACTGTACCAAACTTGCAGAGTAAGTGAAGTTGATAGTTTCTAACGGGTCATGCATTAAATTTGAGTTGGGTTGAGTTGAAATACAAGTATTTCAAGTGCAAAGGATAGCGAAGTGGAGATCAATTCAATTGCCTCAAGTGACGAGGACAAAAGGTAAAGATGACGACAACAGCAATGCAAGTTGCAGTGCAATTGTGGGGAAGGGAAAGTAGATGAGTCAGAGTAGTTGAGATGTAACAATAGCTAGAGTGTAGGGAGAGTTGTGGTTGAGTAATACTCGAGGTTGAAGATATTGTTGTGGTTGAAGAGGAGTTGAGTCAGAGGAAGGCGGAATCCAATAATATATTAACTTTCTTCCTGAACACACAGACCAATTCAGCCAGGGTGAGAACCAGCTGGAACTAGCAATGGATTGTCAATAGACCCAGCCTTGTTGATAGCTTGTTGATAGATTCTACTAGCAAGGCTTCTGCCTATTGTCAACGGTGTAACAGCACTCCGTGAAGCGGAGTCTTTCAGAAGTGAATTGTTGAGTAGTAAAACTGAAAGGTAGATCTGAAGTTCTGAACGTGACGAAGTTGGTCTGGAAAAGAGGCTGTAAAGAATGCAAGGTGGACTTTGAAAGCAATGCTGGTGGTAAAGATTCTGCAGTGCACCACCCAAGAAGGAATATCCAGATGTCTGTTGGGTTCCTGAAAGAGTGTATCTGAGAAGATCTGAAGATGTTGAAGCGATGAATACTTTTGGAGGAAATGATTCGAATTGGTAAGGATGTATTGCAAAAGAATGCCGTGTCAAAAGATACCGCAATAATTATAATCTTGGTAAGGAGTTTTGTTGTTCGGACGCTATGAGCTGAGTGTAGAAGGCTGAGTGTTGGCAAGGAAGATTCAATTGTTATGGGAAGGAAGTCGCGACTTGGACCCACGAAGGGAAGGAAGAACTCCACAAAACCACAAGATAGTAGCAAGATATATTGTACTTGTCGCTATAATATCCGAGTAAATATACTCGGTAGCACGGACTACCTAACTAGGCTAGTCCTACCTATATTATCGTAGTACGACTTCCACACCTTCGACTCGGTGTGCATCAACAATAGGAATAGTCTAATACTAAGGTTTAGCCTCTTCCTGTATTACACCTCATATTTGACAATAAAGTCAAACCAACAGTACTCAATATTCACACAATTAGCTAGAGCTACTTCAGCTTTAAATAAACATCCCAAAAACACATCTCTTCACATCACCAAAATAATTCCATGACAAAATCCCCAATTCAAATTCCGCCCATCATGAACACAGGGAAGCGAGCCAACCAGAACATGATATCTTCATAGCCACTCCCCAAAACCTACATATGAAAAATCAGCTCTCCTGACCAAAAAAACAACAACAGGATGTCATTCGCCAGAGTTCAAACGAAGAAATGAATGAGCTCTTCTGTTAGCCAAAACGATGTAAATATGCCCAGTATGATCTCTAGACTCAAGCACCATTTAATAGCGACAGCGTGAAGGGAAGACGCACTGATTATTACACAATAAGAACTATAAAGGCTAGATACACTCGCAACCCAACTCCCATTCGCATTCTTCAAACATATATAGCAATAAATTTACCCAGGAAGAGTTCTCATCACAACCCTCCATACCCACTCACCTCAAGAATACATTCCACACTAACAAACAGCATCATCCTCTAAACACCCCCNCCCCCAAAAAAAAAGCCCCACACAACCCACACCCAAATAATCCATCCAGCAACTCAAGAAAATCAAACCCAATAAACATCTCCTACCCCAAGTCACCTCGAACAACCAACTCAACTACACAATAAACCCCAGCACATCCGATTCTCAAGAACTACCTATAGCAGAAACCAACTCTCTTATACTTTAACTCCGTATCTAAATACCTTATAACAAGATCTTCTCAAGATTTCGGTAGAGTAGAGCAAAAGCTAGCTAGCTCCTGTTTTAAAATCTAGACACTCATACGGATTACACACCAAGAAAAAAAGTGAGATTCAAGGAATGAGATAATTTCATACAACCCCAAATGATCGACTACCATCAATTCATCAAAAGAACAATAACAAACAACACCCTCATAATTCCCACTCAACCCCTCCCACCCTCACAATCCCCTCTCAACCCATCTCCTCTCTCCCCTCCATTCATACACGCAAAATACACATCCCCACCCCCCATATCCCCATATCCCCATACTTCCCCTCTAAAAAAGGGGAAAAAAAGAAAGAAAACCTCACTTCATACCCTAGAGAACTACCGTATCTCCAGCACTATCCACTATCCACTATCCACTATCCACTATCCACTATCCATACCCATAAAACCAAAACTCAAAACCACCACCCACCCCCTCCCCTTCCCCTTCTCTCCCCCCAAAAATCCCAGAGAAAACCCACCATCTCATCTCATCTCATCCTACTCTCAACAACCCCCCCTACCCCACCCCCATCCCCTCACTAAACCCCCAAAAAGTCTCTTGACAAAAAAAAAAGCACAGGACAGCACAACCCACCGATCCCCAACAATTTACAACGAGATACAAAACAGGTCGGTTAGGTATAGTAGACCAGACTAGACTGACTAGGTAGGTAGGGAAAAGATTTGAATTCACTCCCCTTCACCACCGATTATCAGGATAATATACTAAGGACAACAATAGTAAGGACAATAGTAAGGACAATAGTAAGATAAACCAAATATTCAAAATTCACTCAACAGCTTAACCCGTAGACCGCGGAAGGATTTATCTAACGTCGCTACGTCTAAAATACGTTAAGTTAAGTAATAAGGAAGGCTAGAGAGCTAATCTCGTTAATCTCGTCATCTACAGGGCTCCATCTCCCTTTTTGTATCCTAGCTATTTATTAATTCCTTATCCAGGATAAATATATCATTAGGTAATTGAATTTTACCCTTTAAACTATTTATAGAAAACTACTTAAGTATATACTACTCGAGACGACGAGTAGTTACGTTTACGAATTAACTTGGGTAGTTTATTGAAATACTGTATCCTACCTATATATAAACCTAGTATTTAAAAAAGAAGCTATTCTTAAAATCTAAATATATTCTTCCCCCCTCCCCCCTACCCCTACTCCCCTTTCAAGAAAAGAGATTCTAATTTCTAGGTAGGGAAAGAAAGAGCTCCTAAGAAAAACAAAAACAAAGATTTAATATCCCGGTATTTTCTTTGTACTTGTATAGTACATAGTATATAGATATCGTATCGGCGCCTAGGTCTGGGTAAGCTAGGAATTTCGTAAAGATACAGAAAGAGAGATAGGAGAAGTAAAGAAAGAAAGAAAGGAAGGAAGGAAGGAAGGAAGGAAGGAAGGAAGAGGGATAAAGATTAATAAAAAGGGTAGAGATAGGAGAAGTATAAGGAAAGAAATTATATCGATTCTATTTTATTTCTTCATCTTAGATCTTTCATCTCATTCAAATCCCCTCAACTCTCCCATATCACATCTTATTACTTCTAATTAAATCAAAGTAGGTAATTCTATTAGAGAGCTAAATACCTACCCCTCCCTCTCGTAGCCGACCAGAAACCCATACCTCTTATCGTATCTTAGAAAAAAGCAGGAGAAAAGAAAACAATCGAATAATATCATAATAATCCAGTCTTCATCAATAATCAAGTCTCCATCGACAATTCCTCTCTAGCCCCGATTCCCCATCAGAAGCGGTGAGGTTTAGGTAAAGTAATCGTGGCGGTTACTTAGTCATTTAGTCAGTTAGCTAGCCTAGCTAGCTTACCTCCTCGCGATGCGATCCCATGCGATCCCATGATCCCATCGCCCCCTCTCCCTCCAAGCCAGTTGTGAAATACCATGGATACCGATCGTTGGAATAGGGTACGGTACTTCTTCCCCTCCTCTCTTCTCTTCTTTCCTCTCTTGGTTGAGGAAGACAGGAGGACGGGAAGATAGGAAGATAGAAAAAGTCCAAGTCCCAGGAAAGAAAAAAGAAGTGAGAGAGAAGGGAAGGGAAGGGGGAAAAAAGGGAAGGAATACGCAGGAAAATACCCTCTTATCAATTCCATAGTCCTGCCCGAAATGCCTGTCGTACAACTAATACTCCGTATTGATGCCTCCTTTTCCCTATACTGCAGACTGCAGTATGCTGTCCTGACTCCTGCAGTCGCGTGCGTAGTACTCCAAATGAGCTAATCCATCCCACGTCCCGGAACTAGACAACCAAATCGACGGGCGATGGATGATGTGCCTGGCAGATGTTGGCAGCACCACGCTTCATACACTACGGAGTACATTCGTAGTAATATTGAACTCCCACAAAGAAGGCAACGCCGGACGGATTTCCCCATCACTGATCGATAGCTGTACAGCAACGCATCATAACGCGAGGGGACGAGCCAGCGTGACTACGAGGTGGAGAGACGAAATGGTAGGACAAAAGCATACTGTAAGCCTGTTACTCCTTTAGTATTAGTAAGGTGGAAGTGCAAGTAAGAAAATGTGCACGCGCATACCTCGGATACATATCTGGTGTCGGTGCCAAGTATCAAATTATCCATCTCATTCGCTGTGAAATTCGAAATCCGTATTGAAGATAAGATCCCCTCCCAAAAAAGGAGAAAATGGGTTCTCATATACAGTTGAGAACACGGATCTTTGGATAATGGGAGGTGTACATACTCGTATCCAGAACCTGTACGCTGCTTGGCGATGAACCAAATTGACTGGACGTCAAATCATAGTTGTCTCACCTAGGCCCAAGTAAGCATTCTTCAGTGGATCGTTGCTTTGTTTGGAGAATTTCTGCCGGAGCTTGTTATGGAAGCATGCTAAAAAGATTTAGCATTACAGTCGTCTGTGCGCAGGCCGGACGGTCTGAGATTCTGAGATGAGAAAAAACGGGGTACTTGCACTTGCGCCAAGGGGTATTCTTTTCGTGGGTAGCGGTACGTACTTCGTACCTACATGTCGTACAGTAAGTCTTTGGTGATTTCGGTTTTTGTGGCGTTCTAGGCGCATTATTTTCGGAGTCTTATCTCAACAACACAAGAGAGGTAGAAGTACAATATCTGCAATTTGTTCTCTTCATCCGCGAAATAAGTGACGAGTTTTCTGCGCAGGGGCGAAGATTCTACTCGTAGTTTTGATCGCCTCGTTTTCATGCCGTATTTCATATTCAAAGATCTCTTTGCTGAAACGAAACACCTTTTCGGTGATTAATGCAACATTTGCGACAGACCAATCACACCACTTTTTTGACACCATCTTGGCACGTGCAGATTGGAAGACGGTTAATACAGTACTGCACGGGTACTTCGACTATTGACGGCCTGGTCTTGATGAGTTGATGCCATAATCTTTGGAAACGTCCAGACAAGAAATTGAACCAAGCCCTTGTACTTCGTAAACCGGCCATCATGAGGACGGGAGAATGTTTGTTCTGTGGCAAAAAGTGATCTCGCAAGGCTGTCTTATCTTACTTTGCGAAATTCCCGATACCTTTGTGGGGATCGGGCAGGGTCACCCGGATGCTGCTGCTGGCTGGTCTAACCCCCTTGAATGTACCGAGTAAATGCAGGTGATGTATACAGACCGTCGTGCTATGAAGTAGCCGTGGGCAGCACATGAAGATGGGACCAAAGTGATTCGGGATGAATTCAACGGCTCCGTCTGTGAATACCGGTACCTACTTTACTACATCAAGCGTCTAGGAAGTCAGGAGAAGGCGTGATATCGGGCTGCCGTGCCATGTGATGGGTATTCCCATGTCAGAAGTGGAAACGCCGTTTTCTTGAATGTTTCTGCAGCGTCATATCGAAGGGAATTAGTGTTTTGTGGAGGGATTGTACTGTGGTACTAGTGCATGGGTGCGATGCAATGCAGATGCAAGCCCTGCCTATGATGTTGATGCTGCAACGTCGTCTATCGAAGACCAATAATATAATGTACGAGAAGGAGGGGGGAGGGGGAAAGGGGGGTGCATTGTGGCAAAGAAGAAAGAAGGGCGTCCAGATAATTGCTGCTCGTCCGATTCTTGTCGTCTGGTATCTCTCTAGAGGTCAAGCGACGTCCAATCCCCGACGTTCCCTCGCGGCCGTAGGCTCGATTCGGCCTGGATTGAGGGGGTTGAGGGGGTTGAGGTGGCGTAGGTCGTGTAGGTGGGGTTGCGCGAGGTTGGATGGTGAGAGGGCTCGCTAGGGCTTTTTGAAGGTGGTGGTGGTGATGCCGTGGGTTTGTGGTCGTTCGCTATCACTACTGCTGTCGCATGATCAACTCTGTCGATCTTGGGCTTGCGGAATTGCGTACGAGTACTTGTTGGCCGCCCTCTTTCTCCGAAGTACATTTTTTTACCCTCTTTTTTTGGTTTGCAGGTGCTAATTTCATCATTTGGCCCAACACCCGCCAGGGTACCGGGGCTTGAGGGGAAAGGTTAAGCAGAAACTCTTCATGCCCACCGCTCAAACAACGTCACTGGAGCACTGAAGAGAGGGAAGATCCAGTGTGGGAGAGGCTCGCATTCCGTAGCATACCGTGGTAGATGAAGACTGTGGGAGATAGATGGTGTTGGCTTGACTCGCAAAGGAGATTTCTACTTGAGCATCCGCATCGCATCGTCCTCGTACTGTAAGAGTAGCGGTTGACCTAGTGGTGGGTGGTGGTGGTGGAGGTGGACGAGGAGGAGCCCTTTGGACGGTCGGTGCTCTGACTAGTTCCCATAATCACCCATAACCCATAACCCATAACCCATAACCCATAACCCATAACCCATAACCCATAACCCATAACCCATAACCCATAACCCATAACCCATAACCCATAACCCATAACCCATAACCCATAACCCATAACCATAAACCTCACACCAGAGAGGCGCTACCATAGAGACGCTCCCAGACAGACGCTAGGTACTCCGTTCCTAGGTACTCTACACTCGGTCTGAATATCTGAATAGCGCTAAACCTACGACGGTTGCACATCGAGTCAACGCGCTGCGAGCCTGCGCGGTGCCTGAGCCTGTGCAGAATATTGAGGATGAGACGCCGACGCCGTACGAGTATTGAGCGTGCTCTGTCTGCCCTCTGGCCCTCTGGCCCTCTGGCCCTCTGGCACTCTGCTCAAGCGCCCATTCTGTGCTCTCAACGGAGATCATCTCAACGCGCAATGGATTTCTTCACGGACATTCGATACGTTTGACACTGATTGGGCTGGTCGCCAAAGTTAAAGGTGCCGGTGGAGGCAGTGGAGCGATGTTGGTAGATTGATAATGGCCATCATTTGCTGCTGGGCGCTCCTTATTTCTACCCGGCCCCTGATTGGCCGGGCGTGCATGACAGGAATTCGAGCCGAGAGGTGCAGGGGTGGCTACGGGCACAGAGGGCAGTCGCCGTCAAGGGTTGCGCTTTCCGTGGAAGGGTAGGCACGAGCATGGATGACCCGCTAGGCTTGTTTGGGGGGCCAGTAATTTCACGTCCCCTGTCCCTTCTTCTGAATAAAACTCAGGCTCTGGGCCATCTTCCAAAACTCCTCCCACACCATCTCTCTTCTTTACCTTTTCAACCCACTCTGCCCCTTCACGAGTCCCTTTTCATCTCAATACTCTTGTAATACCATTTCACCAAAAAAACAAATCCATTCAAGATGTCTGAAGCACCAAAGCCCGTCGAGACTCCTGTAGTCGCCCCTGAAGTCACTGCTGCAGCTCCCGCTACAGCTCCCAAGGTCGAGGAGACCCCAAAGCCAGCAGAGGAGACAGTTGCGCCAGTCGTTGAGGCCCCTGCTTCCACCGAGGCCCCAAAGGTCGAGGAGGCTGAAGTTGCTGCTCCAGCAAAGGAGGAGGTTAAGCCAGTCGAGGAGGGCGTTCTTGGGTACAAGGGCCCAGGTCTTCTCAAGTAAGTCACACCAACTCCTGAGCACCATCACCACATGTTTTTTCGAACGGGAAACATATTCATAAACCCCCCCTTTTCTAAAGTGGGCTTTTGCCAAAGCATTTTTGGTGCATGGCAGACTTTTCATACTTCCCCGCCTCGACTTTCCAGATTAAGATCTGTGGCTAACATACATTCACC
This sequence comes from Hymenoscyphus albidus, assembly GCA_911693285.1. Lineage (NCBI taxonomy): Eukaryota > Fungi > Ascomycota > Leotiomycetes > Helotiales > Helotiaceae > Hymenoscyphus > Hymenoscyphus albidus. Next base: position 101,424 of record CAJVRM010000131.1, on the reverse strand, counting down.
AGGGGTCTTATTTTCCAAAAGAAGTTTTTCTTCTTCCGTACCGACGCTGTTGAGACCAAGGCTTTGTCAAGCTACCTCCGTGGCGAGAAGGATGCCGCATCCGCCAACCACAACGCCGCCTGGGCTGCACACACCGGAAAGGGTCTCTTGTTCTTCAGCAAGAAGGCCACTGATAAGGCCAGCCCAGCTGGTCTTTTCAACTTGGTGAGTTTCACAGTCTAAAACATCATCTGAATCATACTAATACTGTACAGGCCGATGTCGCAGATTTGACTGAGGAAGGCACCGTTGAATTCCACTTCGTCTCTGGAGGACACAAGCACACTTTCCAGACCACCACCTTGGCTGAGCGTGATAACTGGGTTGCCGTCTTGAAGACCAAGATTGAGGAGGCCAAATCCTCTGTCGAGTCTGTCAAGGAGACCGAGGAATACAAGACTGCTCTCGCCGCGTTGGCCAAGCCAGTTGTCGCACCAGTTGCCGCCAAGAAGGTTGAGGAGCCAAAGAAGACTGAGGAGGCTACTCAACCCCCAGAGATCGTTGAGCCAGTTGTCCCAGCTACCTCTGCTGAGGAAGGTAAGGAAGAGAAGAAGGATGTCAAGGAGAAGGCACGCAAATCTCGCTCTGCCTCCCGCAAGCGTACATCCATCTTTGGAGGTATTGGATTTGGTGCAAAGAAAGAGGAGGCTGCCGCTCCAGCAACAGAGGAGACTGCTGCCCCCGCCGTTGAGCCAACACCAGCAACTGAGGAAACACCAGCCGTTAGTGAGCCAGTCGTTCCAGCTGCTACCGAAGAACCAGCAGCCGCCACTGAGACTCCAGTCAAGCCAACTCCATCCAAGCGCAACAGCATCTTTGGAACCCTCAAGTCTCAATTCTCTCAAAACAAGGAGAAGAAGACTGAGACCCCAGCTCCAGCAAAGGAAGAGACCGAGGCAGTAAGCGAGAATGCTCCAGTCATTCCACAAGTCGAATCCACCGAGCCTCTTGCTGCTGCTGAGCCTATTGCTGAGCCAGCTACTGAGACTCCTGCCACCAACGGCGAGGCCAAGACTGATATCCCAGTTATTAAGAGTGATAAGCGCAAGTCTTCCCTCCCATGGTTGTCCAAGAAGGAGAAGCCAACCAGCGAGGATGAGGCCGAGAAGCCAAAGTCCCCATTCGCTAAGCTTCGAGCTACCGTCAAGGGCAAGTCCTCCCCAAAGGCTGCCGAGAAGGTTGAGAAGGCCCAAGAGACCAAGGAGGAGGAGGCTGCACCAGCTGCCCCAGTTGTTGAAGAGCCAGCCAACACCACCACTCAAGCACCAACTGTCCCAGCCACCACTCAAGTTACCGCTTCCGCATAAGTCACATACATGCAAGCCTCGAATTGTGTTGTTTGTTTGATGGCTACGAGTTCATTATCGTCGGAAAACGGATCTCCTTGAAATACCCCCAAGATTGATTGATACCACTCTCATTTTTGCATTACTGATGGATGTTTATTTTGTTTGTTCTTGTTTTTTTTGTACCGCTTGTCCTGCGCGCTGCGTTTTTGCTGCGTATTGATACCCCTATACCCAGACTGTCCTTTCGCAATCTGCCATTAGGGCAACCCACCATAATACCTAATAAAAGTCTCCTTGTGTTCTGCGAAGATGAAGTTTTTCCATGCCTGTGTTTTGTGATGGTGACTTGAAAATTTCCTCTTATTTGTCTTTGATTTCCGTGGTTGGACTTGAAGTAGTGAATTGGGTCTTATCGCTTTGTATTGCCTTTTCGTGAATGTGGCGCTTGAGGTGATGCCTAGGCTAGGCTATTGTAGGCTAACCATACCTTCCATAACTGACCAATCCTCTACTCTATGTTGACAGCTGTATGTTGATGTCAAACACCTCACCTTACCTCACCTCACCTCACCTACGGAGGGTAAGAATTGATTGTACTAGTAGTAGCAGTAGATCTTTCCCTTCTTTCTCAAGAACTTGGATACCGTGGTCCTTGTCGTTGTCTGAAATCTGCAATTACCTTTTTGGGGGGTGGATTTGTTGATAGGGTGGGTTGGTTGGTGTTGGTTCTTTATTTATACAGTAGCGTACAGGGGGGCGAAGTGGGGCTGCCCGTGTTTGGTGGTGGTGGTGGTTTGGTTTGGTTGTACAAGGGTTTTTGGGAAGGGGG
>CAJVRM010000131.1:17224-99205 GCA_911693285.1 Hymenoscyphus albidus | reverse complement strand
AGAGGGGGAGAGGGGGAGAGGGGGGTATGTTGTGGTATAGTGGATTCTTGTAGAGTACGTGGGTTCTTTTGTTAGAGGGAGGTAGGGGAGTGGTTGTCATTTATTTGTTGGACTTTATAGATATAGAGAGAGAGAAAGGGGTAGGGAGGTTACGATGTGTTAGTGTTCGTGTTTATATTCATGTCTATGCTTATAAGAAAATGAAGTAGAGATAAATATGGATATAGAAATTTATATATCCTCGACGGTTCGGCGTAAATCGAAAGTGGGTCAAGGGCGTGCCACCCTAGCAAAGGAAAAAGCATAGAGCTTTGTACTTAGATTTACGACCTCTTATAATATTAACAATAGCTAAAGCGCAGGGTGTTTACTAATCTTTAATTAAAAATCAGTTTACGATCGTCAAAACTATATAAGGAATTTTCTATAGACTTTGCTCTAATATAATTTATATCTTATTAAAGTATAGTAAGTCACATTCTAGTCATATGACTATTACTTTTATACCAAAATTCAGTCCAATTTGATAGCTTAGCATTGCCAAGGTGTCAGAGTTGACCTGAAATTATGCGTTAAATAATTCTACGCGAGGGTGCTTAATCCTGGTCAGAGTTTACGCCGAACCGTCGAGGAGATAATTCGGTAGATATAAAGAGTTTTTTGTTTTGTTTTTTTGGATAATAGATCAAAAGATGATTAAAAGTCCTTTCTTGAAACAAAGCTATGACGTTCTTCTTAGTTTCTTCTTCTGTTATAGAGATATTTTATAATTATATTATATTATATTATATTTACCTAATATCTTTGTATTTTAGTTAGCTTATTAGTATCGTTTCCTATAACGTATTCTTTTATTTGTTAGTACTATTATAGAGATAAATATATATAAAAGAGACGTGATATAAATATGGCAATACTTATATAATACTAGAGAGGAAAATTATCATTTATCCTAGATACTACTACTACTATAATCCTATCTAAGAGCTTCCTTTCCATCCCTTAGAATAAAGAGACCTTTTCTAGATTCTAGGTTATATGATAAATCCTTATCTCGAAATTCTCAAAAAAAGTTCGGGTGCAGAATGGAATCCTTCCACCAATTTTGTTACATGGAGTGGAATTCTTTGAAAGGGACGTCTGGAATGGAATGGGACGGAATTCCGGTTGCTGAGCGTAGCGTTGTTGATTGGGATCTTATAGTAATCTTACCTAGATTTGTAATCTTAGACTCGCTTGCCACCTATGTCTGAAATGCACCTGTCTTGCCAAACTTGAAACCACCGATTGCTGGAATGATTCCTGGCAGGTACGATTCCTTTATTTTCTGTCGTCTATTTGACTCTTGTTTCATTCTCCGTACAATGCTGCGACATTCTCGTCTTCTCCTCGACGTAAATTTGTTTGTGTTTGTGTTCTACCTTAAGTCTATAATAACTTATACAATGACACAGTGTCACTCCTCAGGAGTCAAGACCGCGAGAGGGCAATTTCTATCTTCGATTCTTCGAAGCTTGTATGGGAAATATAGATAAGCCTGCATATGCATGGTAGAACATGGATAGAAAGTCATTGGTAAGAAACCATTTTTTTTTAAAGGTAAGCGAGATTTTACTTACTTATTTATTTGGCCTAAGATATACTACTAGTTATACCATGTCCCCGTCACGTCCTGAGCTGCTGAGCCTACTTCTTAATTTGTTTGAGTTGACTGGGGTGTTGAGTCGTATATCCCCCGGAACAGTAAACAATACGTGATCTGAATAGAAGTGGGTCAAGAAGTGGTTGTATTAAGTAGATAGCTAGCTAGCTAGGAGTTCAGGTCTCTCAAATAGTCCTTCGGTACGGAAGTCCGCTTTAGGTGCCTACTGCTATTCACTGGAATCGTGGTAAAGACGCCTGTTGCAAAGACTTGAACTTATAAGAATAAGAGAAGGAATTCTTAAATGCCTTTGCTGGACTGTAATGCAGTAGCTCTGACAAGGACGGGATATTCAAAGAGTGACTGTTATATCGGATAAATCGACAGGGTGGGGTTTCCTCATTTGAAGATGTCATATTTGGCGTAGGTACTTCGATCTATTTAGATGACTGTTTCGTACTCAGGGAGTCTTTGATGCCCTTTATGCGTTATTATGAAATCACGACATCTACGGAGGGATATATTGATGATGTCTCTTCAGATGAACTGTGACGATAGGTTTAGTATACAATGCTCAGGAGGCTTTCAAGTAGATACCCTAAATCTGTTATATTTATAATATGATTCTCTATAGGAATTCAATAGTCAGACCTTCATACTGTCAACGGTGTCATTTTTTATCCCTATCCTAGATGTGAAGAACAAGAATTATGTGTTTTATATTTGGCTGGTAGTTGTTGAGAAGTTTAGAGGTAAGTTATACTCCTTGGATACGGAATTTGTCAGTTTCTATGGTTGTCTTTGTTATATGGTCCTTGTTATATGGAGAACATTCCGTTCGAACTTCGTCATGAGTGTCTTTCATGAGATGCGTGGATAGCTTATGACTTGATATAGGTCGTAACCTGTGGGCCTATCATCCAATTAATCCATATCCTTTCTTCACAACATCAACCTGGAGGAAGAATACTAGGGAACACGAGAAAGGTTGTTTGAAAATAACAGAGTATGATATTTCTTGTATCACCAAAGCTAAGAGAGTGATTCATCGTCTTATTTAGGTATTGGGGAGGGCAGAAGTGGACATTGTCGAAAGAAGTGTATCAACAAAGGGTCTTTGGCAGGGACTGTATGGTTGAGCTGTGTGTAGTCCTGGGAAGAGGGAGAGGGATGTTGTTAATGATACGAGTATAGAGGATGATGTTGTAATTGGATGGTGGTGCTCTGTTTTTTGATCGAAGGGGTCTTGATGATAATGGTAAGAGGTATGAAGGGTAGGGAGTACGAAATGGATGTGGGGATAGAATGGAAGGGATTGTCATCTTTCGGTTTTTTTTGTTGGATTCTGTGACCCTTGGGATCTGCTTTCGGCTTTTAATGAATATTTAAAGGAGGTGAGGGTTTGTTTGGGTGTGAGTGCTGGATTGTGATATGTCGACCTTTATAGATATGAGGAGGAGGATAGTGGGTAGCATTTGGAAGTGTTATGTACGTAAGTGGAGGTGGTACTTGGCAGAGGGGTTTGGTATGGGGAGGTGGTTGGTGTATTTAGCTGTTTGATCATGCGGATATATGAAAGCTCTCAGGTTATTCGACATGAGTACTTAACTCCAGTAATCTTTTTATAGATCTAACCTGAATCAACCAATTGTTATTACTATATCTTTATACTGTTTTATACTATTTGGTTAGTGTATTACTCTCGTGCTAATAGTAATCAGTATACGCGGAAACCGTTTTCTACCACGGTTAATAATTATATAACTCAAGTATAGAAGGACCATTTTATAAGACTTTACCTAGACTGTGGTAAAGCAAAGTTACTCCATTAGAAATTATAAATATACCGAACTCCTAGCTGGTTCTAAGTATATATGTATCGACGGATCTAGATCTTTGGACTACTAATAAAGAGTTGGCTTGTAACTGATGTTGCCTATAACTAATCCCAACCTAATTATCAAAATGAATATTACCGTGGATAGAGTTGAATACAACAATAACTTATCTCCGCACCGCGCCGGATCCGAAAGTGGCGTCTTAACAGGCTAACAGCATACGGAACCTTCGCCGAACCGCTTTGGGAAGTCGAAATTGTGACTCTTGACCTTGATCTGTATGGACGTTTATGAGAACCGAAAGAAGCACTTTAATGCTACCATAAATATCTCGTTCGTCCCATAAAGTTCGAAAAGTTTCTATGTTTTCTTCGATCACATCTAAATTCCTTTTATGTCAGGCGGTAATCCATAAATCGATTGCTGGTCTAGGGATAACTGTGCACAGAATGGGTTGTTCGTGTAATGAAACCTTGATGATATGACGTCGATGTTACTTTTTAAGCCTATTTTCATCCACTTTGAACCCCGAGGCCCGAGGGTAGCGATACTCAAGCTAGACCCGGGAGTTGCTTTTTTGTGGTTCAAATGATGGGAGGAATGGAAGACACTTTTTAGAGAGTCGGGGGTCTGTGGATTTGTTGGGGTTCGAGTTGTTTCTCCAGTTCCTGGTGGACAGGAAAAGTGGCAGAGAGTGGTTTTCTGACTATTAGTGTAAGTTGGTTCTAAGTATTGAAATGTTTGAAATATCTAGAATGATTGTCTTTATTGTTCTATTGTTTTAGATTGATTATATTAATTTGTCTAAATATATAATATAATAGAATGGGGTTTGGTTGAGTTGGGTTAAGATGAAAGAACTCTTGAAGACTTTTCTTGTCTACACGAGCCTACCTAGTTATAAATAATGTACTTGTAGTTATTATTATCTAAGAATAATATATGTTATCAAGTTAACCGAGGCGTGAGGAGAGGCTAAGCAGGTGAGTTCAGTAGCATCTTTCTTAGAAAATCAATCGAGAGGGGTTCTCAAAGAGATATACTATACATTTGAATAGATCAAAAGGGAGTGTCATGGTTTTTTTATTTCTAGAAAAAGGAAACATTAGTTATCCTCTACGAGTAAACCAGAGCGAGGTTGGCCCGGCGACAGTAGAAATATGGCCAGGCACGGACCGCTTGCCAACGACGCTAAGTTTCGAGGGGTTGCGTTGCCCACCGCTAAGAAGCTGGAATCTTCACTTGCCTATCTTGCGCCTACAGCAAGATCACACTAGATCTGCTGCAGATTCACTCTGAGCTGGCGTCCCTTCGTCTTTACAATCTCATAGCCATCGCGCTACTCCTTGCCCCTCCCCCTTCCCCTCTCAGCCACCCGCAGCCTCAACAGGTTCCTTTGGATCCAAATCCATCCATCCCTTCCCCGCATCGAGACGCCCTAAACATCAAAAGTTGTCCGGCGCCTTGGGAGGCAGACTGCAGAATGGCGCGCGTGTACGCAGATGTCAACCAGCAGATGCCACGGTCCTACTGGGACTATGACAGTGTCAACATCACCTGGGGTGTGCTGGAGAACTACGAGGTAGTTCGTAAGATTGGTGAGGCGCCCTTTGCAAAACACCACAACCCACCAAGCAAATGATCTACGATACTAATCTGCCGGTCACCTAGGACGAGGAAAGTACTCGGAGGTCTTCGAAGGAATCAATGTCGTCAACTACCAAAAGTGCGTTATCAAGGTACTGAAGCCGGTGAAGAAGAAGAAGATAAAGAGGGAAATCAAGATTCTACAGAACCTCTCCGGCGGACCCAACATAGTCGCACTTCTAGACGTGGTTCGCGACCAGCAAGTAAATCTCTCTCCTTCTTCAAATTATTTCGGCGTTGTTCCCAAAGCTGGGGTTGGCATAACCGGCGATGATGGATACGTCCCTTCCGATCAAGAAACAGACGACTCATACATGATGCAGAGCAAAACGCCTTCCCTCATATTCGAATATGTCAACAACACGGACTTTCGAAGTTTGTACCCAAAGTTTGTCGACTACGATGTCCGATATTACATTTATGAGCTGCTTAAGGTAGTGTTATTGGCTTCTGACAATGGGAGAATTGATTATTGATTGTGGGTAGGCCCTTGACTTTTGTCACAGCAAAGGCATCATGCACAGAGACGTAAAGCCTCACAATGTTATGATTGACCACGAAAACAGAAAGGTATTTAGATATGCTGATATTTTGGTTTTCGGCTACTGATACGCACTAGTTGCGGCTAATCGATTGGGGTCTCGCCGAGTTTTACCACCTAGGCACCGAATACAACGTCCGCGTTGCGTCGAGATATTTCAAGGGTCCAGAATTGCTTGTTGATTTCCAAGAGTACGACTACTCTCTTGATATGTGGTCTTTGGGTGCTATGTTTGCATCGATGATCTTCCGAAAGGAGCCTTTCTTCCACGGCAACAGCAACTCGGACCAACTTGTCAAGATTGCCAAGGTGTTGGGTACCGAGGATTTGTTCGATTACCTTGACAAATACGAAATCGAACTCGATGCCCAATACGACGATATTCTAGGCAGATTCCAGAAGAAGAGCTGGCACAGTTTTGTCAACTCCGAAAACCAAAGATTTGTCAGCAATGAGGCTATTGATTTCTTGGATAAATTACTTAGATACGATCACCAGGTAAAATCTCTTATGAAATTCCCTCAATATCCTCTAACATTTTTCTAGGAGCGTTTGACCGCTAAGGAAGCTATGGCCCACCCATACTTTGCACCAGTCCGAGCCAACGAACAGCAAGGTCGAATCACATCTGGTACCTCTTCTTCTGCTTTAGTGTGAAGCAAACACAGGAATGACGGACAGTATTCTCACTCAAGAAAAAAAAAAGCGACAGTTCAATCCCCACACTTCCTGATGAATGTTGCAACGCGAACAGAAAATATCCTACAAGCCCCCTTTTTCTTTATGTCACTTAAAGCATGATGGCAGTATGGACTGCTACCCCGGGGAAGAATGTTGGCCATGGGAAATGGGGGGAGGGGCGTTCCACTTGATTTATAGCTTTGATAGGCCTTGCATACCCTTTCCTCCGACTGCTTCGTTTCGAAGATGCATATGGTCGGTTAATTCTGTAGAACGAATTCTACTCACGTTTTTCCAAGTCGTTGTTCTCTGCGTGACCTCTGCATCGGGTCGAATATTGTGATATTCAATAACTGCATCGTAAATTATGTGGTATCTAAGAGTCTGCGTACACACTATGAAAATCTCATTACAAAGCCTTTACTCCCGGAAACATCCGTTTCTGTCTATTCCATTGTGTACAGTTACTGTACAAACCCAAACCAAATGCCCATATCCACGCCTAACCAACGACTCGCTATCAAAAGCCAATACGCCTATTTCTTCCTTGGAGTCCGAGCAGTATTCGAAGTATGAGCCAGCAAAAACTTACAACACGTAAGTGTATATTTGCAAGCTCGACTCCACGAATCATCCTGCGCGATACCGAGTTTGATACTGACACTATCCATTTTATCGACATCATTCTTGTAGATCTTATCTCCGTCGATTTTGTAGGGTAATCGCAATGGATCGTTGCCGCCCTTCATGGACTCCTCTTCGACAAACTCTCCAACTTGCTTGACGCATGCTAGGAAAGCCACCATGGCGGTGTCGAATTTGCGGTGCATGAATGTGAGTCCCAGGGGCATGTCGCCTGACGAGTAGAGCTCGAGGACTTTTCTGGTGGGTGCGCGGGTGGTGCTGCTTCGTTGGGAACCGGCTCGGCTGGCGGAGGGGGAGGGGTAGTCGTATCGGATTATTCGCGAGGTGGAACCCATGGGTTGGAGTTCGTAGCCGTGGAACTTGAAGCCTAGTTTTTCTGCTACGGTGGCGAGGAGGAGGAGGGTATGGCCCCATGCTGCATTTATTTCTTGCCAGTCTACGGCGACGTTTGAGAGTCTACCCAGACGAAGGCCGTTGATGGTTCCGAAGTTTCCGTCGTGGCTGATGCAGAAGGTGTCATTGTAGACATTTGTTCGTTGAAGTTTCTCTAGCAGTTGGGAGTCATGATCGTATTGTTGGTTGACGCTGTCGCGAACATTTTGGAAGTCGTTGAGCTTTATTGAGAAAGCATTTCGTTCTCGCCAGAATTGTTCTTCTTCGTTATCGAGCGCCCGTGCTTCTTCCTCAAGTTGGGCGATTTCCTTATCGACTTCTGACTTTTCCTTTTCTAGTTTCTTTAACTCTTCGATGGCCGTAGCTTCGTCTGCTTTAGCTTGAGCAAGTTGATCTTGAGCTTCTTTAACCTCATCCTCCGTGGGTATTTCTGCGTTGACTTGTTTCAAGAATCCACTATATGCATCTCGTTCTTTTGTCGCGGCATTCAGTCGTTGCTGTAGGCCTTCCACAAGAAGATCTGCACATTCCACACAGACTGGATGGTCTATATCGGATCTGGCTGAGAGGATCTCAAACAACCTCGAGACTCTCTCCATCTCTTGCGACATAGCCTTTCCTTCACCATCTGTGCCATCCATATTGACTATGTCCTCGAGTCCTCGCCGTTTGGGATTTGTGTCTTCCGGGCTTTTTACTATGGATGCTGGTACGACTTGAGATTCGGTGAGCATCACAAAGGACATGGCAGGGTTAGCAAGCCCAGTCCTTGGTTCTAGAGATGAGGCATCGCTTCGTCTTGCGCCAGAAATATTGCGTCTGAGGGTGGGAGAGGAAGAGTTTCTGGATACGCGATCGTAGAGCTGTTTCCGTTCTTGGGGGTAGCCTGGTCGCGAAGGAGGTATGTTCTTGGGTTGTTGTTGTGATGATGCGCCTGTGTTTGTTAGACCGCGCTGTATATGACAGAGGAGTATAGATAGGCATAAATACCAACGAGGAGGTCAAATGCTGCAGGATTCAGGTCCTCCAGAGAGCTGTCTAGCTTGAGAGGGGCACGGCATTTCTGGCAATACATGTTGGATGAAGTGAAGCTGCGCCCGGAGATGGAATGGGATTATGTTGATGAGTCCAGACAGGTTGAGTCGGAACAGTTTAGTGAATTATTCACATCTTAATGAAGTAGTCCAGACGTTGGTTGGCAGAGGATGAGGGTGTGACATAGAACTGATGTTTGTCACTCTGCAGATGTTGTATGGTATGGTATGCCTGTTGAAGGACAACTGAGTGGGAGTAGCCTGGGATGGGACCTGGCTCCACTAGAAATGGGTCTTGGCATATGATTTGGAGCTACAGGGATTAGATTTAAGCTTAAATTGACGCAACCCCGCACCAATCAGACACGACGCGCCATCCAATCGCGTCCACCTCCTGAAGAATCCCCAGATGGGTATGGAGCTGTGTACGGAGCTAATGGCTAGTGGTGCAACCATAACAATACCAACCTCCATCAACACTCGAATGGATTCTATACATCCACAGCCACGAGAGAGCGCATTATGGAGCCGCTGCTAAAACGCCAGCGTCTTTACTCACCTATTCGCAACCAGTTTCTGCGAACGTTCTCGAGGGAACAAGGCTACGATATTCATGAGCGCGATGAGCTACAAGATTACGATGACTTGGAGCAACCCCGGCGGGGCTATGAATCCGAGGAAGAAGATGACGAGGATGACGATGATACGATAGATTCAGTGCCAGATCCGGACTCGGAACTGCAGCAGAAAAGGATGCAATTGGATTTCAAATTAAAGTCAACATTCGAGTCGATTTTCGAAAAGTACGGCAAGGACTTTGAAGGCATTGGGGATGAGATTGATTTGGGAACTGGAAGAATCGTTGTCGACAATGGACACCTTTCCGCGATGCGACATGAAAGAGACGCCGGATCCCGATTATACGACGAATCTACCGAATATACAGAGGAGTCGGTCGAGAGCTCGCTTGGAGGTGATGATACGTTATTCGAGTACGATGAGGACGAAGAGGAAGAGGAAGAAGAAGAGGAAGTAGAAGAGGGCGTTGAAGAAATCGAGGAATATTATATTGGAGATGGGGAGGATGATGACATGGAGGATGATATGATTTTGAGGGGGTTTACAAAGGCAACTCAGAATATTCAGCCAGAGCCAGCCCATTCTAGACGGCCTCCTAATTTCGTCGAGAATACCAGGACAATTCTTGAACCTCGTCAGATTGCGCCAACCACAGTACAAAACTCTCTTCGCCCATCCCATTCCGCGACTCTGGCTGAGTTTGGCTCTCAAATTCACCAATATGTATCAGAACAGCATTCACGCCGAAATATCGACGTTGACCCCGCATGGCAGGCACCCAAGTTGTCAATGATAGAAGTTCCACGCAATCAAGACACCGATAATCCCTGGCGTATACCACCCCTACCAAGCCCTCCACGCAAACACATCGAGAGGGGACTATCGTGGCAGACCGTTCCACCAAATCAGAATACAAATAATCTAGCATCCGCCTGGAAAGTCCCGGAATTACCTGACCGAAATTGGAATAGCAGGAATGATATTGAACCTTGTTGGCGCATCCCTGAACTTCCTGTGTCCGTACCAAGGACACGTCCCGATCTAAATATGAACTTCAAGCCAGCTTTTAAAAGACAGAAATCGTCTCCTGTGGCGGTATCAAGGCCACGTCCAGATGAAAATACGAGCGTCAAGCCAGCTTTTAAAAGACGCAAATCGTCTCCTGTGGTTGCTGATTCAGTATGGGCGGAACCAGAGAAGGAGCGCCGAAATAATCCCCTTGCCAAGAATAACCGCAATCCATTCACAGTTGAAGATGACCACGTTCTACTGGATTGTGTCAAAAAAGCGAGAATTCGTGGTATAATAATGGATGGAGAATTTTGGAAAGGGATGGAAGCTCAGGTGTGTATTCATTCCCTTTACTCCTTCGAGTCTCTTTCGCTAAAAGAATACAGTACCCGCGCCACCCTTTTAGAAGTTGGAAGCAACGATACGAAAAGAAATATTCATATCTCGAACCAGATGAAATTGGGGAGCCGGAATCGCTGAGAACCACGGATTCTGAAAGCTTCAGGGTTCCTTCTCGACTTCCAAGCCCGCCAAAAAAAAGAACCTTCTTGAAAAAGTCACCCGAGAGACCTTTGCCCATTCCAAGTCGCCTAATTCCAGAACCAGTGGTCAACCAACCTAAGAGTTCGGCACCGATAAAGCCTCAATATGCTGAAAAGCCTCGCCAGCCTACCCAGCAAGATTCCAGAGTAATTACTTGGTCCAGAGCTATCGATGCCACTAAAACACCGGTCCCAGAAGGGCATACCGAAGACCTCCCCGATGCAAGGCAAGCGATTGGGAGTATTCTTGGTAAGAGGAGGTATAGCCAGTCGGAAATCAAATCATCATACACTCGGCATATTGATCAAAGACCATGCGACTCTGGTCAATCTATGTTCTCTAGTCACAGTAATCGAGTCATCAACGATTATCAAATACCAGATCAGCCACAACGACAGTTTATTGATTTGACTGAAACTCCATCGGAGAAAGACGATGGACTTATCCTTCCTCCAATGATTCATGAAAAACCTCCAATTGGAACTGCTCCATGCCCTCACAAGGATTGTAAGAGTTACCCTTCAAGGTTCTACCAGCTGGACAGAACGATAGAGGAAGACTCCTCAGAAATGGCTGTTCATCTTTTTGAAGACCACCGTACTACAGCTTTCCCATGCGGAGAGTTAAATTGCCCTTACGTGGGCGAAAACGGATACTTTACACAATTTGAGCTGGTAGAGCACGTCAAAAGTGCTCATCCCAACAGTGCAGCGTTGCGGCGACTCGAAGGACGCGTGAGCTCAACTCTTTTAGCGGGTGTAAAGCCTGTTGATGCCCACATTAGATCTAGCTGGATTAATCCTGGTGATACTGAAGTGGCAACTACACACCAAGAGTCCCACTACGAATCTCCAAAAATGGCTCAAAAATCCCGTGTCTCATCAAGTAGCCAACTTCCCTCTTCTGGCTCTGACATGGATCGCACTTTGACCCCAAGGGGCACGGCTGGTACATCAATGTATACGCCTACGACTAGTGTTTCTTCGCTCATAGTTAATCACCCCTCTGCACATAGCGATCCGGGAGAGGGTCTCAACCAAGATCGGTCTTCTTTACCAGTCGTGCAAACTACCGAGAACCATCACATCGAAGCTACACCATCTACTTCGAAGGGCTTTAGCTCCATCCGAGAGCCAACCATCGTAGAAGATGAATTGCCCACTAGGAAATTTTTCAAAGAACAGGATCAGAATATTCATCTCCCTGATGCGCAACAAAGCTTTTCTTCTACTGCTGGCATCTTGGGAAGTGATGATGCGGACAGTGTAGGAACCGATAGAACCCATCTAGCACAGTATGTTCAAAGTCCAGTCGTGGACCAATCATCCCCCTTGAGACCAAGAACTTCACTTCGCTCAAGTATCCCAGATTCACAGGGTTCTGCGGCTGTGGTACAACTATCACGCGAGCCTGTTCTACCTGAAAATGCAACACCTCAAAATAATGCCAAAGAGACAACGAGCTTGCCGCGAAAATCACCGTCAACCGTGGACACTCCCGCCATACCCAAAGTCGCCCCAGCGACAAGACCTCAACCACCTCGTGCTGAAAGATCACTACCTAAACAAACTTTCAAGACACCTGCCAGAAAAGGGAGAAATATACATCCTGGCTCAGCAGTCGAGGGAGATGATGAGCTCAATCTGACAGCCGATGGATTCCTCCTCCTTGCTTCGAAATCCAGAAGCAGGCCATTGCCTTTGGAAACGCCAGAAAAGGTAAAGCGAGAAGAGACTGCAGACATTATAGACGTCAATCCAAAATCATCTGTTTCTGCGAAGAGAACGAAGAGAAAGCTGAATCAAATTCTGGATGACGACGATATTGATGAGCTGACTGCAGACTCCCCAATGCATTGCATCTCATCAATTGGTTCATCTGCAAGAAAACAAGTCAAGGTAAAGACAGAAGAGGAACTTAGAGCTACTGGCACCCAGCCCTCCCATCAGAAGCACCGAATAGTAAAACAACCAAAACCACGGAAAGTTGTTCATCAATCCCGTCCCGCCGTTCCGGGATTGAGTGGGCGGAAATCGCAAACTCCTCGATCAGCTTCCAGAGTTGGGCCTGTTCTGGGACCCGCTCGTACCATTACACCTTTACTTGACCTCACTCCAGCAAAGAAGAGAGGTGCCCATGCGAACCAGAACTTCGCGGCCCCCGATTTAGCAGGTGCTAGCTCATCGCGAGCTGATGTTCCTACCACTCACAACGAGGGATCATCGTCACCGATGGAGGCTCTTATCACACCATCAGGCAAATCATATCGTCAGGGCAGTGTAGAAATTAAAGAGGAAGTCACAGTTCCCGTAGTGATTGTCAGGACTCCACTAGGCACATTGAAGAAATGCGGAGAGAATGGATTTGCGTGTAAGAAATCTTTCTGCTTTCGTTGTGGGAAGTCCAAATTGGGTGGATCTTGAGCTTGTTTTGGTGGTCATTTCGGTACATACGATTAGTAATTATGGCGGAGATATACTGGTCATATAGTCGGGATCATGTTGAATTGAAGTCGTTGATACTCGGGTATTCATTCCTTGTTTGATTTCTTGTTGGTACTTGTGTAAAACTTGCAGTTAGAGCCAGCCTGTTTCCCACTATTGGCAGGCGGCTACACAATTTCCTACTCATCATGCGTCTTCTTCAAGGCATCCGTTCGTAGAGCCCCCTTTGCGTCTCAAATCCCATAAGCGACCACGTGCGGCTTCCTCGACTGGACACAACATCCACCACCAGCCACCACCTTGTCCCCAGCTCTAATAACCATGAACTCATACGACCTGTGTACAGTACGAGCAACGAGAGGCCACTCACAAGCGAAATCTAGCCCAGACCTATAGGGCTGAAACCCCCTCCCTCCCTCTTCCACTAAGCGGAACAAGAAACACTTTCCCGACGCCCACAATAACCACCTTACTTTACGGATTTCCAATCTCCGGTGGGAGATGGCGAGGGAGATACTTATATCAGATGGCCAAAACCTAACTTGGAAGTGTAATTCCGTGATTGAGGTTACGCGAACTTCTGCATTAACACCAGCTGGAAGAGGAAAGCAGGCAAGATGAGAGATTACGGTATGGGGCGATGCTTATTTGACGTCTTAATCCTATATTGCCACGAGATGGGGGACTTGCCTTCAAGGGTTCTTGGGGTTTAGAGGTGTGGAGAGTCCTTGTACTATCTCCTATCCCTATTGATCGTACATTGTAATTTATGGTGTTGTGTCGGAACAGCATCTAGTGGTATGGAAATACTACCCTGCTCTAGTCCCCAGTCTACCGCATCGGCACAGAAGGGTATGACAACGCGGAGGTTCGTCTCGCACGGTATCATGTCCGCGCTACACAAATGCCTTTCGTGGGTACTAAGCTTACCGCTCTTATAGTCCTTACATATATGTGTATTCTGAGACAGGTCAAAATGGCTTGATCGAGGAATTGTCATGTAGAGACAGATTAGTGATCTGTAAGAGGGCTCTTGAACGATTGGGTGATATTGGAGGAGATGATGTGAGGTATGATGTGCTGTATGTGGTATCTTACATACTTGTTGGAATTTGAGATGATGATGAATGTAACATCTCGATGGCTTTACTACGAGGTCTTTCAATGAAGAAGTTATGGGATACTGAAATGATGAGGAATGGAGAGTAGGAATGAAACTAAAGGGAATGATTCAAACGGCTGTTTATTTTGAACATCCCTAAGATGTATAGATCCTTGAAGGTCGATCGTTTTCGAGTTGTAAATTGGACAAACTCCGTCCTTACGCCCAGAACTTTACATCCCAATAGACACTTCCCATTTACCGTTTCCCGAGCCAGAAGCTACTGCGGCACTTACTTACAAGGTTTCCGTGCATTACCCTCGCAGCCATAGGTATCCAGTAAGCCCTAGCCGCGCGCACCTTGGTCAACTACCGCATGCATGTTTCCAGCCTCTTCAGCCCTGTGGTTCATTACAGGGTGTAAAGGGGACAAGGTCTGGATATGGGGACATGTATTGTAAT
Source organism: Hymenoscyphus albidus (assembly GCA_911693285.1). Classification (NCBI taxonomy): domain Eukaryota; kingdom Fungi; phylum Ascomycota; class Leotiomycetes; order Helotiales; family Helotiaceae; genus Hymenoscyphus; species Hymenoscyphus albidus. The sequence continues at coordinate 84,643 of CAJVRM010000131.1, read as the reverse complement.
TGAAAGCGTGGATTATTTGACTGGGTGCATGCTAGAGGATTGAGGTGAGGCGGGAAGGGTATCTCTGTATGGAGGTAGGGTTTCTAAGGTTCGATAGGGTGGGTCGCCGTACGATTGGAGACAAGTAGAGGATACATTGGGAATGGTTAGGTGAAGTGAGTATTCAGAGACTTGATAAGAGATGCAGAGATTCGTTTTGTGTGCAACGGTAAGAACAGTGTGCTGATGGAGAAATACATGGCATAGCGAAGTGTGGGGGATGAGGTAATATGTATTTTAGGTAGTTCAAGCGAGACTCCGCAGTTGGGAAGTTATATACTAGGTGTTTACATATAACTCCAATTTTCCATTTCATCGAAGGAACCTGCTCTGATAACTCACAAGACATGTATTCTCGAAGTCCTTCCCGTTCTGTTACCCCGGCCACTGCAGACAAGGGCTGTTCCAGAAAGAAAGGTCTGAGGAGCAACAAACGAGATCGAGTTCCAGTGTCCTGTATCGAATGCCATCGTAGGAAGAAGAAGTGTGATAGAGCTGAACCATGTTTGGAGTGTAGGGAAAGGGGAAAAGAAAGTGGATGTAGGTACTTGGTTCCTCTGTGAGTACTTTCTTTGTTTCTTTGGCACACCGTGATACCCCTAAACATAATCCGTTGAAGGTCCTAATTCCATGAAAGTGTAACAAATAGCGAAGGCGTTACCCAAGCAGCGCGAAGTTGGGTAACGAACCGGAGATGTTTTACAACCAAGCAAAATGTCAACATAAGTCTTGAATCGGTCCAGTCCTTGGCCAGTTCTTCGAGAAAAGAGTATATGGTACCTGGATGTTGGGTTACCGATGGCGAGCGTGATCCTCAGGATATTCTGGCGCCAACACGAGCTTTTCAGCCAGGTCTTTATAATTTGCAGCAGATGATACCAGTGGGAATTCGGAGACACAGGGGATCAAACAAGCGTGGCGTCGCTACAAGTGGTTGGCTGGACTCGAACTTCGATCATGATGTTCTCGAGGTAGATGGATGGCAGAAAGCCACGACCACCGAAGTGCATATCAGAAGTCAGGGAAGAATCGATTGCGATTTACGAAGCCCGGAAGAATTTACCTTGAGTCCTGTTGGGCCACTATCGAAGGAGTACCTCATAGATTCCTGTATGTATTATACTGTTTCATATCAAAAATCTCAACAGCAATGCTGAAAATCAACAAGTTACAGCTAGGGATTCTATATCCCCAGAAGAGTCTTGGTTGAAGTAGTCCATCAACCACCCTCCCTTATTTTCCGCCACCCTCTTCGTATCAGCAGTCCACTTATACAGAGAGAACCAGCTGGTTGAATTATCAGCTCTGTATTACTACAGACACCAAACCATCCATCTCGCCAACGAAGTCATGCAAAGCGGTACGGTCGAGGAAAAGACAGGTGATGAGATGATTATGGTTGCTGTGATATTGCTCCACTTTTCGCTATCTCCAGATGTGTGCTGGAAGGAATATGAGATACATTTGAAGGGTATCCATCAAATGATTGGAATTTGAGGTGGAGTTGAAATGTTGGGTATGGGGGGCGTGGTAGGTTCCTGGCTTCAGAGAATCTTTGGGCCGTGGGGTGAGGGGTTTGAGTGGGTTTATTTTAGGGAGGCTTCGGAGGAGGAGAGGGGGAAATTGGAAACTGCGGTGAAGATCAAAATCGAGGGAGAAAGCTATGAGAGGAGGTTTGTTTAGGGATTTGGAGGCTGGTATTGGGTGACTTACGTTCGAAAAGTGTTGTAGTTGCTACACGTCTTCTTGTAGATATATCCTCCCGGCTATTCGTTTCTACCTCACTCTTCAATTTGGATGAAACCAGACAATATACCCATAAATTTGTGTAGCCAACGAGATACACCCATCCGTAATAGAAGAGTTCCAAGATATTGGGATTTGGCAAGAATAGCCTGATGTAGGATAAACCATGGGGGCTTTCGGAATTTGTATGTGACGATTTTATGTCAATCGCGAACCTCCAGGTCACATGGCATGACTCGCGGTATCTTGAACTTGTCTTCGCTACTTTTCCATTTGAGAAAGGGGCCTGTAACTTAAGATAGAAGTGAAAGTGTTTGTCAACGAATGGGTCCTGACTCCTGACAGTGGGGTAAAAAGGTGGTGATAGATACCTATAAATATACTGTACCTAATAAATTAAGATTGCTCTTAATGACTTGCTCTAGTAAGCAAAAAATAAGTTTGATATTTCAAAGCAGTTGAAGGTACTTTCCTCAAAGATTCCAGTCAGTCATCACTAAAGTAGTTTAAAGTATAGAAGAAACAATGGGAAAGTGACTTGGTGTTACCCCTTTAGTCCATCGCTTCGCTTCTCCCAGTTACCAAGACACTTCACCCACAAGCACCCAAATCCAGAAGCTGTACCTTGATTGGTCATCTGCTATATTCCATGTTGCGTTTCCCAGATGGTATAAATATCAAAATATATATTTTGCAATGGTCACAGACACTAGCTCATATATTGTAATCACCGACATTTGCTTCGTCAACCTAATATCCTAGTAGAGACAAGATGCTTTAAGTTCCAATACCAAGCTAATAACACTATAAGCTATAAATCCAAGATTACCATTATCCCGCATAGTCAGATTGACAGGGCTGAATACCCGTCTCACTAAGATTGTCTGCTGCTGTGTAACTTTGTAACTTGGAGAAATAAACTAGGTATGAAGTCTGATGAAAACAACGTAATTATGGGTAACAATAAGCACTTCCAACTTGAAAGTGACGATAAGTGACAATTGGAGTAAATAACAAAGCATGAGGGTGAATTGGAGAGAGCGTCATGCCGCTGTCAGATAGCTTTAGGTTTGATGGTTTAGACTTGGCAGCATACTTGAGTAGGTTTTAAGAGTAACAAAGATGAAAGAAGAGTGAATAAAATCAAAACTCATAAACAAATAGCCTATGAATAATAATCTGGGAGTTCTATAATGGACTAAGAGTGACGATTTGAGAGTTAATTCCTAGGTTTTGCTATTCACAAATCCTACTCATCCAATCAGAAGCTGTAGAGCATAGAAGGTTACACAAATTCACTAGCCACATTTGAGCACAGCCGCTGAACCCCAGATTAAGGATTAAGGAACTGACGCCACAAGTTTTGTTTAGACCTTCACACAAACACACAGAACGCGATCAAGTACATCTTACCATTTCACTAACGTGCACTCAATCACCACTGCTTCAGAACCCCCCACCCGTGAGATGATCTGATCAACAGAATTTGCGGGCGATCTTTTGCTGGTAGGTTTTGGTTATTACTTTCACAGGTCCTCACCGCATCGCCATAGCCCCTCCATTGTCTTAATTGCATTCATATCCGCACGATCTGACGCTACTTTCTTTATTAACAACCCCTCCGCCTACCTGTCCCTTACTCTCGCCTTTGAGCGACAAGACACCTCTTTGATCTTCAGCTTTACTGAATAGTCTACTAGTGCGACCGCATATCCCCCGAACGGCATACGTGATTGCGATCGATCGCAATCGCAAGCGCAATCCCTCCTTTACAAAATTCACGATCAAACAACCCCCATATACAATGTTTCCTTCCATGGCTCCTGGCAATGGAACTGCGGGTCCTCGAAAGAAGGTAGCGACCTACGGGAAAGGTGCCAGAAAGCGAATACCTCAATACCAGGCGCCGGCGAAGGTTACGAAGGTGCAAACGTCAGAAACAGAAGCTGTACAAACGGATGAGGCTGAGTCCTCCTCGCAGCCTTCCCCCAAGTCGCCCACAACAGTCACCTCGCCCGTAAAACGAAGTATTTTCGACGTTCCTTCCAGCGACGAAGAGGGTTTTACAGCCCGGAGGCCGGAGAAGAAGAAGAAAACCCCCGCCGCGCGAGTCCCTAAGAAAAGTGCCCCGGAGACCCAAAAAGAGAAGGAAGATGAGGGCATGGCAATTATGCAAAGTAGGAAGAGAGTCAAGTTATCTCCTGCGCCTGCACATATCTCAAAACAACCTTTGCGACAACTGCCAGTCACCAAGGCGCAATCCATGGTTGCTGTCGCAAAGATGCCCCCGAAGGTGGTTCAGAAGGTGGTTCAGAAGGTGGCCGCCAAAGTTGCCCCAAAAGTAGCCACAAAATCTACATTACAAAATTCAGCGGCATCCTTCCCTGGAAGTGGGCATACAACGTCCATAGTTTCTAGACCAAGGCGAAATGACCGCCAGAGCGAAAGAGAGGCTGCGAGGCCCGTCGCAATCGCTAATGGGAAGAAACTCGAGAATAAAGCAGAGCCAAAGATTCAACAGAAAGTTGAGAAGACGAATATAAACAAATTACAGACGCCCAAGAAGACAGCGCCTCCACTCAGAAGAACTCCACAGCGCAAGATATCATCTCCTGACTTCGCCGACATAGATATGATGGATGTAGATTTGCTCGCGACTCCAGGCTCTGGAAGGAGAAAACTATCACCTAAGGGATTGCAACTTTGGGACGGATTACTAGATTCTGCCAGTGAGCAGGTCGAAAGCCCAATTGGAACAAAAGCGGCGTCATCAGGTATGGCCAGTTTGGGCTTGGGAGGTTCACCAGTTGTATCCACTGGCCCAAAACAGACTGGTTCTAGAACGCAAATGCCCCGTCGCCGATTGATCGATTCTTTGGTAGCTCAAATCCCCAAAGAGGACCTAGAATCCGAAGACGAGGATGAATCAATGGATGACGATGATTCTTCTTCCGCAACCAATTCTTCTAGAAGTCAGAGCCCTGCTCCAGAAGTCGTAAGTCAGCCAGCTTTACCAGCAGATAGTCAGACGTTACAATCTAGTCAAATGACTGGTCCAAAGATTACGTACAGCCGTCAACGTTCGATGCTAGAAGAGGAAGATATCATGCTGCAACTGTCTCAACCCTTGCCCGATATGCCCGAAGATGGCCCCAAGGGACGACGCAGACTTCGTCGAGCTTCGATGTCAAAGCTTCCATTGCTTGCAAGCTTCCGTGAAGAAGACGACGACGGAGAAGGTGCGGGGGCTACGATTCGCAGTGTGCATGAGTTGAGAGCTGCAGGTGCCAGCACTCGAGTTCTGGATGAGATCCAGGATCTCATTGATCGAATTGGAAAACCGACTCCTACTCAGGTATCGGGAAGAAGAGCCAGCCTTCTCGAACTAGCGAAACAGCTGAAGGATAAGGCTTTTTCCCGTCACTTTTTCGCAGAGAGTACGCAAGAACGCCTATTTTTAGGTCTTGGTCAGGAGACTGATACCATTGCTGGTTTCGTTCTGGTCTCTATTCTCATCACCGTCCTAGGCGAAGTTGACGTTCTCCCATTTGTGCTTCAACTTCGTCGCCAGGGAATTACTCGTCTCTTGATTCGCCTATTGGATGTTCAATCAAGCGTGGTCCTTGTGTCTAAGGATCGTAAGAGCAACACCTCCAAAGTGGCCCAGAAGATGATTTTAGACCACCATGAATATGTTAAGGGTCTTGCAATCTGGGAGCCTTTGGAACCAAAGTCCCTGTCACCTCGTACTCTTGCTTTGAAATGTCTTGAGATAATGACCGAGCAGACCAGAGAAGCAAGGAGTGAGGCGGAAATCTTCTCCAAAGAGTTGACAACCAGGCTTTTCACTATTTTGAAGAGCGCGTCTGATGAAAGATCTTGGGGGTTTCCTGGGCATCAGTCGATTGATTTTTATCTTGCATTGTCTGCACTGACATCACACTCGACTAGAGCTCGAACCGTGCAAGACGAGAAAATTTGGATCACAAATTTCCTACCGACTATTTCAGACACATTGAAGATTGCTTTGTCTCAATCTCTCCAAAGTCACGGACCGCTCCACACTTTGATTTTCAGCTTGACGATTAATGTTACCAACAACAATGCTAAGGCGTGTGATGTGTTTGCCCAAAGTGCGCTCATTCGTGAAATGAGCAAATACGTAGTAGCAAAGTTCCAGCAGATTTCTGGTTTTATGCTTCAGGCAGATTCCGAAATGGCAGTCAATCAATTGATTCTTATTCTGGCATCAATGATTAACTTTGCAGATCAAGATTCCAAAGCTCGGGCAAGCATGGACACAAGTCTGCTCGAAGAGGGCATTGATACGTTGGAAGAAATGGTCACCATTTGGGCCGGTAGCCAGGACAAAATTTCCGAGGTAAGTACTAATTTGGCTCTTTTTTCCCATGGAATATACTAATTGACCCGCAGGCATCATCAATGGAAGAAACCGAAAAACTCATCCCATTCGGTTACCTTGGAGTCTTGCTTGGATATCTGGCATTGGTGCCTGAGATATCCAAACGGATTCGAAAGAAGCTTCCTGGCCAATCACTTAGATCCTTGATTTCCTCTATAGAAGAATTTATGATGAGGCATAGTGAGGTTGATAGTCAGATCCAGGAAGGTGATATGTTTGAGTCTGAAGAGTCGAAAAATACACGGGTCGCGATGACTAGAAAACTCGAAAAGCTGCTGGAGCAGTTGGGCACACGATAGTGAAGTGTGGTTCCTGCGAGAGGATCCGATTTCACGAGTAACATATAGGATGGCGTATTTGATTTTTTTAGATATCAAGTCGTTAGACGCTGGGGACTAGGGGACAGGTGAACAGGTGAGAATTCAGGCGGGCATGGTCCTGGAGCCATACCATGGAATGCTTCTAGTGCCTTCATGAGGGTATTTCTTTTCGGTCTGCGAGCATTATACCCCCAATGCATGTATTGAGTATAATGATGGTTATTGTAATACTTTCAGCAGACAGAGATGAATACAAGTCTGTACGGATACATACACATTTATACCCATTTTGTTCTAAAGGCTTTTCCCTCCTTTTCTAATCTACAGATTTGAACAGGAAATCTTGTTGCAACTACCATCCCACCTTACCTTTGAACCGCTACCTACAGTAATTAACTAGCGGTGTATTCCAAGGCTCATTACCGTGTTAATATTTAGCGATGTGACAGAAATAGCTGATCCATTCATGCACTCGCTTTGCTTCGGTTCAGTGTAAGATACGTACGGAGGTCATCTCCGGTGACTCAGGCCAGGAATCAAACCCAGTACGGTATCTTATATATGATATCGGTGGGAGCGAGTGTCACTTTACCAGATAAGAAGGGAAAAGTAGTGGAGTATATAAAGCTGTTGGAGAGGGTTTTGGATGGGATATTTTGAAGCTAGAGTATTATATTCTGGGATTGATTATTGATTGGATAACTTTTTGGAGGTCCTTTAAGTGGAGAGGTTGGAAGAGGGTTGTTATTGGTTGTTGGTTTGGGGGAGTGGATGGATTCGCTGGTCCTTGTGTTTAGGTCGGGTCGGGTCGAGGTGTGAGTTAATTGGGTTGTTTTTGGGGTCCGGGTGTGTTTACATCGTTGGTACCGTGAGGTTGGGAAGTTGGCCGATATCGGGATGTGGGGTTCGAGTTGATTGTTGGCTTGTTGGTTGGAGTTTTTGTTTTAATATGATCTGACCGTTCTTTGGTAGTTGGGAGTTAATGAACGTGATGTCGTTACTTGTTGGGGTTATGGGCTTTGAATTGAGAACATGGTGTGAAGATGAATTCGGGTTTGCTTTTCGATCAATACTGTAATGGATCATCTTATCTTGGTGAACTAATAAGTCTAGGAACTCAACTACCGTAGACCCTTCAGCATGTCAATAATAAGGCGCATGCAATGCCGTGTCGTCGGGTCCCCGCCATAAACATAACGCTAGAACACGTGAAATTTGTAAGCTGGGATCTTCATGTCCTATGTCCGAGCAGTGGTGGGATTGACAGTGCTATTTTCGACTAGTTTGATACTGGCAAGCCATGGAATTTTCCAGATCTTCAGGAACTGAGGGTTCCGGATACGCTACGCCTTTGAGTTTGGTTGGAGAGTGTAAGGTCGGATTACTTAATTGCGGAGCCATTGTTGGATTTTCGAGTGATTGGATATGTTGAGGCACTAATTTACTAGGAGGGAATCGTATAGGTTAAAAGATATTTACGGATCTTATACGTGAAGGGTGAGTAGAAGCGGTATGGGTCTGGTTGGGTGAGGCGAACGAGTAACGAACGGAAGTCAGTTCGGGACTCGGAGTTGGAGATTTGTGTCGAGCTAATCACTATTCCAACTTTCTGTGTCATCAGTCTGTAAAGAACTCTTTTAAGAGTCACATATTCAATAATTTTAATGGTATTTTGGAGCTATTCGGTTAGAGACTTGCATGTGCATTGCATGAGATGATGTTATATTCCGCGGGTTGGTTGTACAGAGTACAAACATTACCGGAAGTAACTATCTGGGTACTGACCCTTGGGAAAGAGGCATATCTCGGGGAGATACAATATGTACTGTACGGTACTAGGTCATACAACGAGATCTTACATCCGGCCCCACTACGCCTTTCCCCGGCTAGACACAAGATAGAGAATTACTACGAAAGTCCAAGTCTAAATCTCAAACAAACCAACACAACTGATGGAATCTTCCGAATAAGACAACTATTTTCTGAAAAGTCGGGTCCGTGACGGAGATGGCTGATCTTGTGGACTGCTGCTTACGGATGCAATACTTCTAACACTATGCTGCATGTCAAAACAACCTATCAAAATCCAGTGTCAGAAGGGCGTCGTTTAGTAGTCGTTAAGAATGCGGCGCCCATACCGTCAGACCCACTCTAACCGCTCCCCTTTTAAGCTTTTCAAATGTACCACGCCCTACGGTACCACAACTCCGCACCAAATACTCCGGTGCTCGGCTGACGATCTTGAGCCAGGAACGCCCAAAGGGAACCTTGTGAGTCAGGCCTACGACTTTTTTCCTGTTACACATGTGAGGAATATGTAGCTATCAAATTTGCATCTCGTATATATGCACAATTAAGTCTCTCGTTTTCTTGTTTTCTTCTACTCATCCGTTCATCTCGTTTGCCAACTGTTTGTACGTCCAAGTTGAGTTTGGATCGTCGACTCGGTACAAAGTATCACCATACACTGCCACATTTCCCCGCATTCACCTGCATTAAAAGATAACGATTCACGAGGATCCTTTATCATTTAGGTTACAAATCAAGACTCGTCCTTGAACTATCACGATATATGACGACTTGTCGTTCCGACTTTCCGCGAAGTACTCATACTTTTACATATATATTATGTCTTCCTACGCAGCCTCCATTACTTCAAATCCCTTTGCAACACACACCAAAAAGTCAACTGCTGTAGCGCATCCAGAGATGGAGATCACACTGGATCAACATACCGATGAGAAGATATACACCACATGGGATGCAATCTCTGGAAGAGTAGCCATCACCGCACCTCACACATCTCGATTTGATGAAGTTCAAATCACACTAGAAGGATGTGTGAGGACGTATGTGGAAGCATTATCACCAACTCACACAGCAGCCAAAACGACAGCAGTCCACAGATTCTTGAAGATGATCATGCCAGTCTCGGAATCAGAATATCCGCACCCGAGGGTCGCGGAGGCTGGTCGAACTTATACCTTTCCTTTCAACTTTGTTATTCCGGATCGACTTTTGCCTCGGTCGTGTTCTCACCCGATGGTCGCGGATCACGTTTGTGAGGCACATTTGAATCTACCACCTAGTATGGGTGACCGCGAGATTCTCCATGGAAAGTCTGATATGGCGCCTGAGATGTGTAGAGTTCAATATTCGATTCGGGTCAAAGTTATGAAAAATGGAGACAGAGCGGATGACAAGAACATCTCGCTTGTCGAAGGACAGAAGAAAATCCGCGTGGTACCTGTTGTTGCCGAAGCCGCGCCTCTCAACGTTGGGTACGGACAGGATAAGTTTGTTCTCTCTAAAACCAAATCGTTGAAGAAGGGATTGTTCTCCGGAAAATTAGGCAAGATTACAATCACCGGAGCCCAGCCAGGTGCAATCGTTCTTCCAGCACCATCGTCCAAATCGGATGTACCACCTACGACCATGGCAACAGTCCAGCTCCGATTTGACCCAAAAAAGACCTCTTCTAAACCACCACGTCTGGGAGCTTTGAGTGCAAAGATCAAAAGCTCTACCTTTTTTGCCGTACGACCAACGGCTCATCTTCCAACACATCGTAACTCCTCATCTCAATTTGCAATTCACAGTGGTGTTTACGACAACACGGTTTCTCTTTCTTCCCGCTGTGTTGAATCCGTCCAATGGAGAAAACACCTCCCAACACCTGTAACTTCCAGACGAGGATCGGCATACTCAGATAGCTCATCAGATTACTCCGATAGCACACAACTCCTCAACCTGGAGGAAAACACTCTCCACTACACCGCTACAATTCTCGTTCCCATCACCCTTCCCACAAGCAAGACTTGGATCCCGACATTCCACAACTGTATCTCCTCCCGCATCTACGTCCTGGACCTCTCCTTCTCTGTCCACACCCCAGGAACCGGCATCCTAGCATCCAACATGTCTCTGCACATGCCCCTTCAAATCGCCGCCGCGGGAAACCAGACCGAGAGACCGGCTATGACGGAGGCGGAAGCAGCAGCCGAACTCGCAGAAGTCGATGAGTTCTTGAGACCTCGAGTGTTGGAGATCCCCAGATCGGAGCTTATTGGGAATAGTGTCCTGTCACATCGCTTTACCGAGCTACCACCAAGCTACGAGGCCTTTTGTTCGTCTTCGCGCGAGATTGCTGGACGGTGTTAAGGATTTATTAGTTCAATTTTTGGTCTTTCTGTTCGGATTTAAAAGTGCAGCGTTTTTGGTATGGAGTTTATTTTTCTTCCTTTATTTGTCTATGGGAGAGCGGAATGGAGTATTTGATTATTGGGAGATGTTGTTAATTCATTGGGGCTTTTGAACTTTGGGTCCTGGTTATGCGGTATATTGGGTTTAGAGGGTTCTGCATTGGTTTAATGAGTTGTACATTTGCAAACGATACCCAAGATGGAATACAGCGATAATGATAACGATTTCTAAATATAAACGATTGAGAAGTTCTGCAAAGTGATTGTTCAGATATGTGTGATATTCATGGCCGTTGTCTTTTTTACCTTACAGTATCTGTTCCTCTCTCCGCAATCAACCTGAATCGCTCGTTTAATTACTTCAATTACCTAAGGATACTGAACTAACACCTACTTACGAGTATTAGACTCGCAGATTATTGAGAGTGATTAAGGGATATTTCCTACACAAGTTTCCATACTGTTAATTTCTTCTTGATGTTGAACCATCATGTTACTAGTGAGTTATTCCTAAGGGGCACTTCGCTAACAAGTCCCTATTTACAGGCGTCGAAGACCGGCTTCATGATTTACCCGGGCCGAGCGGGACATCGGGAACTGTTGGAAGTCACAGGCGACTCCACGAGTAGGGAAAGGTGTGATGAGAAAGTTTTCCGCGGAAACGTTGACATCGAGAATTCCGGTTCTAGAATACATTTTGATGCACATCTGAATTTTTTGGTGTAAAACCAGCCCAAAAATGGGTGGTACCTATTGACAGCCAAGACGGGCACAAATGACGAATGGCCTCGGGTTCAGGCTCAGGGGTGGAGAGACCCCCCCGCGATGCGCTGCGCTGTTCCCTTCTGTGGGCCCGCTGCCGCTTATTTACGAGGATGACTGGACCCGACTTCCAGGTTATTTGGTGTTTGCGCCGTGAACAACTCACCAAGTCACCATCGCTGGATCCTGCCATATTCCATGACATGTACTCCAACCTTTGGACCGAGACGGACCTAGGAATATCCAACTTCAAGTCGACACGGCCGTGGAGAGTATGCAAACCAGTCCGGGTTGTCTCTTGCTGCTGAACAGACTTGACGACGCTGCCCAAGATGGCGCAACCGCAACCTGCGGTCGATCCGAAGGCCTTTTATGGCTACCTCTTTCAGGCGGACAAGAAGCCTACCAAGTTGCTTTATCTGCTTCTCAGAGGCATCGCAAACTACATTGTGAGTATGCGCGGAAGGGTCGCGATGGCGCAAAGCTCCAGCTACAACTGTCACAGCTGAGGTGTTTGCGACTCGGAGGGCCTGGCGCTTACCTATACTGATGACTGGCAGAGAGAGAATGTTGGAGATACCGACGACAAGAAGCTCACTCCCGCCAAGCTGGCCAGCTTCTACAAACTTGTTGGAGGCAACTACGATTGTGGGTGATCCCTATCCCTATTCCCATTCCCATTCTCATTCCCAGTCCTCTACCCTGAACCGGCCTGACATGATGTTGTACGACAGCGCTGTTCGTCGAAGTACCGCATCCCTCGATATCCTGGATATACGCCTCCATAGGCTGCCAGCATACCCTCCAACCTACGGAAAACGATTTTACTCCTCCATCCGTTCCCGCCCTCACCACGAAAGGGTTCGTCCGATGGCAGTCCATAGAGATCCTGCTGGGTCCCGAGGAACATGTGCCATTCATACAGAATGCTGTGGGAAGTTTCCACATAAAGAACCCGGAAACCGGGGAGGTCTTTCCGGTTGAACTGCCGAAGGAGGCATTTCCACTCAAACCAGACGCAGAGATAGAACGGTGGCACAGCGAATGTGCCGCCAAATTACGGGAAAGGGCTACCCCAGACGAAGAGGATGTATCACTGCGTCCGGATCTGCCTCCACGCCCGAAAGTACAAACCGCCTACAAACATGTGCGACCCGAGTACTTTGCCAAAGAGCCTAGATCGCGTGTTCCAACCAGACCTATTCCATATCAGCATGTACCCGTTGCTGCTGGACGAGCGGAACGCCCAAAATTGTCCAGATCTCCAGATCATAGAGCTCGTCAATTTCTTGCGCCGGAAGAACCGCTTTCTCCCCGTCTTGCGAGAGCGAGAAGACGTAGCTATCCTGAGAATCTGAATTCTCCTGGTACAAGTCCCACAGGTGCCCCACCAGGACCATCGTTAAGACCTCCGGAGCATTCACACGCGCGACGACATAGTCATCCAAGACATCCTCGTCATGGAAGTGTTTCTCCCGATGCATCTTCTGAAGATGATTATGATCCACATTTAGATCCATCAGCCACTGAACCGAGACGCCGTTCACATCCCACTTCTTACCGGGGAGTACAAGTGGAAGAGGAAGTTAATTCACCACGTTTTGGTCCCTCGGTAGCGATGCCACCACCACCCGCGTCACCTAGAAGAAGATTGGCACGGTTTCATGAGGCGAGGGATAGGGATGAGGAAGCCAAGAGGCGGAGCTACGCAATACCGGTTGATTTATCCGGCAAGCTCTCAACTCCATTCATGATGGATAGGGATCGCGAGCGGGAGCGTGAGCGTGAACGAGAAAGAGACCGAGAAAGGGATCCTCGAAGTAGTTCTAAGAATGCAGGCAAGGTCAGCTGGAAAGACCTAGATTTTAGTGACATGTGGAAAAGATCCAGCAAGGAATCCTCTCAGGATGAACACTCGGGTCATTCAAGACATCGAAGTAGTGGTGAGGATAGGTCTGATTATAAAAGACGAGATCGAGAACGGGATAGGGAGAGAGAACCTAGACCACGACCTCATTCGAGACGAAGTAGTCCTACCCCTGAGGATATCTTGCGTCGAGAACGAGAAGCCGTTCCTATACGACCGAGACCCCATTCGAGGAGAAGTAGTCCAGAGGAACTTCCCCGACGGGAGCGGGATAGGGATAGGGTTCGTGAGAGAGATTTGGGAGGTAGAGGGGAGGGACGGGAGCATCGTAGTTTGAGGGAGAGAGATCGTGAAAGGGAGAGGGAGAGGAGGTATGAAAGTCCCCTCAGAGGGGTTGATGGAAGGAAATATCCGAGTCATAGTTGAGTGGGGTTCGAAGTAGGTTTGGATGGTAATGATTTAATGTGACGGATGATGCTAGCTATTATGATTTAGCAAAGGGACGGATATATGGGAAGGCTATGGCTAGTTATGGGGGATGGATATGAGAATATTTGTTGTCATGAGGCGTTTTTCTTTTTAGGTTTGCATATTAATACCACTCTTGTTCTTTTGGATTCTTCACCATTGACGTTCTTGGGTATCTTACAGTAAGAGAGTCGTGAGAATTCTCACAAACTGGTGCGTTTTCTACCATCAAACATGTAACATGTTCAATAGATCTCAAATTCCTTTCTGGTGGAGTGTTCAACTCCTTTAAATCCCTGAATTTGCAGCGTTACATATAGTCTTCTCTTTCCCCTTGCCGCGAACATTTTGAAGTGGTAATGTCTTCTTCTTCTTCTTGCTTTTTTTGCTAGAATGAGTGAACTGAATTCATCTTGCTCTATTATGACATCGATATCGCGGACTACTTGAGTATTGAGAACTTATTAACGTGTTCTGATTTGCTCTAAGGGCGCATGAAGTTGGGAATTCCTAAGGGGGGAGGATGAGGTTAATGGTGTGGTGTGGTGTGGTGTGGTCTTCTTTACTTTCTGGGTAGATAACGGTATCAGTAAGCGGGGTGGGAAGGGCGGTGGGAAGGGCTCGGAAGGTTACGTATAGGTAGGAACCTATAGTAAGATTACAGGTTATTGTTAGGAGACTCTAATAAGCTCAAGGGCTGGGATGTACAGCTGAGGTGGAAAGTACTTGTGCGAGTATAGTGGCTTGCAATTGAAGGAAATGAAGATGGAAATAACGAGTTTATTTTATTTACGAGTATGAGTATGTATGGGAGTTTTGTTTGAACCAACCCGTAGGTATTGGGGGTATTGGTGGACTAGTTACTAATTAGGAATAGACTATGTGTATATATATATCTCTCTCTCCCTTTTCGGGTAATATCTCGTGAGGGAAGTGATATCCCAACCTAATGTTCCACGTTTTGTAAATACCAGGGAAGGTAGGTAGGGGTACAGTAATGCACGATCTCACCTATCACATTGACGGTTCAAGAGCGGAGATGGGGACTCGGGGTTACGTAGTTATTAAATGGAGGTATCGGACGTACCTACCTCCACGGGTTGGTTGGTTGGCTTTGGGACAAACCAACAACCGCTACAAACATGATAGAATGTTTCCCAACAGTCGAAGCTGGGAAGTATCAGGTACTGAGCTCGGGGGCCGGAGATAGGAATGAAGGGAAGGTTGTTGGGTATATAAAGTCCTGTTTTTCCTTTCTTTTGGTTTGTATCTTGCTACTTACTGTAACTAACATTGACGTGTTTACTGGTTCAGTTGAAGCTTGAAAGGGAGATTTATATATTTTTTATAAAGTGAGAGGGATAATCTTTTTGTTAAGAGGAAGAAAGAAAGAAAGCAATGCCTCTACCCTTCGAAGGAAAAACAGCTCTCATCACTGGCGGATCAAAAGGTATCGGCCTAGCCATCTCCCACCACCTCTCCTCCCTCGGCGCAAGAGTCATAATTAACTATGCCTCTTCATCATCCGCGGCCGACGCAGCAGTCTCCTCGTATGTTTTCTCCCTTCCAATTCTCCCCTTTCAGTACTCCTCTATCCCCATCCTCATCTCATATCCCCTTATTATAATTTGACCCAACTGACCAGCCCAGAATCGGTCCCGACAAAGCCCTAGCCATCCAAGCAGACGTCTCCTCCATGACCGATCTCGACCGCCTCGTCAAAGAGTCTCTCGCGTGGTCCGGCGGCAAGATCGATATTTTAGTGAATTGCGCGGCCATATTAAAGCCTGCCGAGTTGGAAGGGGTTACAGAAGCGGATTACGATCAGGTTTTTGGGTTGAATGTTAAGGGGGTTGTGTTTTTGACGCAGGTCCGTACTCTCTTTCTCTTTCTCTTTCTCTTTCTCTTTCTCTTTCTCTTTCTCTTTCTCTCTGAATCTTCTGTCCATGTTTTGTGGGGGGAGTGGATATTTTGATGCACTCATACGGGTTCATCAACCCATCAACTCCTACACAATCTCGCAAAATGTTCACCCTCCTCCTCATACATCACAAACCAAGAACGAAACAAGAAAACTAACGTCAAAACCAAACAAACAGAAAACAGCCCCCCACATGCCTTCTAACTCCCGCATAATCCTCTTCTCCACAACCCAAGCACACGCCTCCACCGTCACAGGCCCCTCCCTACCTAATCTACGCAAAGGCGCAATCGAACAAATGACCCGCGTCCTCTCCAAAGATCTAGCCAGGAAAGGAATAACCGTTAACGTAAATTTTTCCTTTTTCCCTCTATCCCTTTCTCCTTTTCCCCCTTTCCTCCCTCCATCCCTTCCCCTCACCCTCACACCCCACCTCTCAATCCCAAATCTAACACCAAGCCTACAACCAGTGTATCGCCCCGGGACCCACAGCAACAGACATGTTCTTCGCAGGGAAATCCGAGAGTCTCCTGAAGATGCTCGCTTCTCTCAACCCGCAGAACCGGATCGGGGAGCCCTCGGAGATCGCGAGTGTAGTGGGGTTTCTGTGTGGGGAGGGGGCGAAGTGGGTTACGGAACNAGATGCTCGCTTCTCTCAACCCGCAGAACCGGATCGGGGAGCCCTCGGAGATCGCGAGTGTAGTGGGGTTTCTGTGTGGGGAGGGGGCGAAGTGGGTTACGGAACAGACGTTGAATGTTAATGGGGGGACGGCTTGATTTGGATGTTAGGGGGTAAGGGGAAAGAGGGAGGGGGGAGGAGAGGGGAGGGAGGAAAGAGAGGAGAGGGGAGTGTTGTTGTTTTCTTGGCGGTAGGGTAGTTGGTTGTGTGGTTAGAGAGATTTACTATAACTAATAATTAAAATACTCTATTCGTCTATATTTACTACTAATAACTCTATTTAATAATCCTTTCTTACTCTCTTCTTACATAAACTAAATCTCTAAATCAATACTATGTACATCCATACTTATAAATCTTCCCCCTCCTATTCTATCTCTACCAAGTATCTCAAAATCCCTTTAACAAAATAAAACTTCCAACACTCCATTCAATCGCTTATTTAGCGTAAGTATTATAAAGAGCTTATATCACATCTAATCTAATCACATCATATTATCCTCTCTTTCTCTCTTTCATACCAACCAAATAACGGCTCTCAGCCGCCGTGGGGCCCGTTTTCCAGAATCTCTCCCATTCCCTAAAACTATTCACTTATTCACCCCGCCCCCTACCCCCCCTCTCACACTCATCATCTTAACTAAGACCCCTCCCACCAAGTCATCCGGTACAGTACATGCCTGGGTAGCTTAATAGAAACATAGCTTAATAAAAACAGCAAGTAAGAGCTTCATCTTGAAGATCAACTGATTAGTCAACCCGTAAACAAACTCAGTTCCGTCTAGTTTCTTGTCCGAGACCGCTTTCTGTGAGAGTGAGGATTCTTTTGTGATATTCTTTTTCCATTTTTTGCGGTGTTTGGTTTTGGTGGAACTTTTGTTTTTTAGAGGGGGGTAGGGAGTGAGGGTAAGAGGTAGAGAGGGTGAGAGGGAAAGAGGGAGAGAGGAGAGAGGGAGATAGGTAGAGGGTTTTTTATCGAGGTAGTTGGAACTAGGTTGTGGTTGTGGTTATAGTTATATTTTCTAGGTATAATAAGGGGGAGGGAGGTATAGGCGTATTTAGTATAGTATAGTATAGTATAGTATAGTATAGTATAGTATAGTATAGTATAGTATAGTATAGTATAGTATAGTATAGTATAGTATAGATTACTAAATTAAAGGAAAATGGAATGTGGGAAGGTAACGTGTGAGGGGCGTGTAAGTGCTTGGAAAGGGATGTAAGAGAGGTGGGGATATATATACGGATGGAGGGATGGATAAAGGGATGGATGGATGGATAGATACATGGGAGTCTTAAGTAGAAGTAGGAGTAGGTTGTTTACTTTACTTATATATAGGTACTCAGGAGAGACTATAATAATCTATATATTTTTAGAAGGTCGTTGGTCGTTGATATATGCGTAACTGTAACTGTAACCCAAGACAATAATATAATACTACTCACCAAAAAACACTCACTCTAATCCAAGTCTCCAAATCTCAGTCTCAGTCTCCGTTGAGATCCTAACAACAACAAAACTATACATCACTCTGATAAAATATAGTAAATGAGAAGCTGGTTAAGTGCTTGATTATTCTACTATGGATGCAGCTAGTTTATATATAGCTAGCTAACAAAGAGTCTACTATAGATATAGCTAGTTTATGTATAGCTAGCTAACAAAGAGTCTTTAACAAATTAGACATAATGTAGTAGGACGGATTACGTAATTTCAACAGCCCCCTTAATCCGTACTACGAAAAGTAAGGCTATTCCTAGATTCTGAATCTTAGTATGTCCCTGAATTTATATAACCCTTCTCGTAGGAGAGCTTTTGTAAGACCGTCAGCAGCTATATAGTTTATAGGGATATATTTGAATATAATTACACTAAATTCCACCTATTCCTGCTACTATTAATACTAGATTCTAATATATTTTGTCCGGGGCGTATAGTAAGGGGTTTTAGATAGTATAATAGCCCCTTAGTTATCGGCGAATATAAGTGTAGGTTTATTGTTTGTTTAAATACCGAGTTCCTAGAGTAATTATTAAAGCTAAATAGCTTCTTTTCCAGCTAAAGTTTAACTAAATAACTCGGCTTCGTAGGTTAATAGAACTATAGTAGCTTATTGTTTTAAGCTCTATAATATAGCTCTACTTCCGAGATTAAATAAGTATCCTAACGTTAATTAGCTAGTATTTTTATTATCCGCCTAGCTAGTATCTATATATCCTTAGAGTTTTATATACTATCCTTCGAAAATAAGTATAAGATTAAATATACCTTTAAAGTATCAGAATAAGTTTAGAGCGCTTGTTCGTATGTTTTCGTTAGTTAGTAGGAATAGCGGCTAAGTACTAAGACTAGATATACTATATCTAGATATATTCCTAGTATTATATATATAATACTACTAATCTTTTACTAGTATTTAGTAATTACTTCTAGTTCCGTGTCTAATCTAAGGAGAGCTAGCTTAGGGTAATAGTTTAGATCTATTAGTAGAATAGACGGATTATAATTACTTATACCGAATTAATCTAATACTTACTTAATATATACCCTCTAGTCTAATCGGATAATTTTGTTTTTCCGATCCCGAGTTATTCTAATTCCTAGGTAGTACGATATAGGTCCTATATCTATTATATTAAAGTATTATATAAGCGAAGCTTTTAGCGTAGATATATATTTCGGGTTAGGTCCTATTATTAGTATATTATCGACGTATATAGTAAAGAGTATTCGATTATTTTTAAAGATACTAGGGTCGGAGGAAAGTAGTTTAAATCCGAGTTTATATAGTTTATCTAAAAATATTTTATACTAGATTCGGGAGGATTGTTTTAGTTTATATAGTACCTTAACTAATTTATATACCTTGTTATTATCTATTTTAAAACTAGTAGGTTATTTTATATATATCTCTTCTTTAACCTTATTATATAAAAAGATAGTTTTTATATTTATTTACTTAATTTCTAGGTCCTCTAAGACTATAAGAGTAAAAAGGGCCTTATATTATAGGCTTTATAAATAACGTAAAGGTTTTATTATAATTAATACCTTCTTATTAAGCGAATCCTTATACTACCTAGTAAGCTTCATACCGTATAATTCTACCCGCCGAGTCTCGCTTAATTTTATATACCTATTATCTACTAAGAGCCTTTTAATTTAATAGTAATAAGGATAAGTTCTAGGTATTATTAGTAATAAGCGAGTTATATTTATTCTATATTACCTTTATTTACTAAGTTAATTCGAGAGATAATATAGCGTTTCTATATATTATTAGTTCCTTAGTGTCACGAATCACGTGCACACGTGATAAGTGAAGACCAGGCGGCGTCCTGACAGGTCAAGCACATCTATAGACTTATAGCAAATAAGGGATCGTTTGGGCTAGCTAAGCGCTCCAGGGATTTCCTTGGGTTGGAATCACGTGACCAGCGACATGGCCGACACGGTCGACCGTGTCGACCATGGGCGACTGTTCGACCATGGCGACTATGGGAACGAGGGTTCTATATAATACTGGCACGTCTGCCATTAGATAGGAGCTTCGTGCTCAACTTAGTTATCAATCTTATCATATTAGTTTGACATCTTTGATACAAGTAACGAGTTCACTTCCAAGTGAACAACCCGATAGTCTTCTTCTTATCATAGCATACCAACCAGCGAACACCCAGCCAAGTTTAGTTAGCCAGTTTGAGTATTCGTTACATAATATAGTAGAATATACGTTTATAAATACTAGGTAATATAGTATAGATATAGCTAAAATTAGCCTTTATACTAGAAAACTCGTAACTATGTATAGTAGTATTCTATATAAAAATACTATCTTTGTTCTAAAAATAGTAGATATTCGAGTAGTTGAAATTCTATTTTTAGTATCTAAATAAAGGGTACGATTTATTACTTGTTTATAGCGGTAAGCCGGGCTTATAACCTAATTAAATATAGTAAATAAGAAGCTAGTTAAGTACTTGATTATTCTACTATAGATATAGCTAGTTTATATATAGCTAGCTAACAAAGAGTCTACTATAGATGCAGCTAGTTTATATTAGCTAGCTAACAAAGAGTCTTTGACAAAGTAGACATAATGCAGTGGGACGGATTACGTAATTTCAACACACTCACCCAGCAAGCTTTCCCCTCCTCCCCCTCCCATACCCCCAAAAGCAAAAGAAGGAAAAAAAAGAGGAGAAAAGAAAAAAAAGGACCAAAAAACCAAATACCATTCATTCATATTCGTTTATTCGTTCATTCATTGAATAACTCTCTACATTCATTATACCCTGTACCCCCTTTCTCCCTTACCAACCAACCCTTCTCACCAAACCTCTCTCTCTCTCTCTCTGTCTCAAAAGTTCCATAAAGAAAGAAAAAACCCCATCTTTCGCATCCCAATGCAAGTCTCAGAACGAGTAAGAGTAAAAAAAGGGAGGAGATAAAAAAAGGACCCATGTCATTCATGTTTCATCAGCAACCAAAAAAGAAAAAGAAAACTTCCCGCATGAAAAAAACACGATAAAAAGGGGGTCCCCCAAACTCCATACATAAAATCAGAATTAATATATCCCCTGCAACGACTGTTTATTTATGCATGCATGCTCGCCTATTCATCAATTCCCTCTTAGACCTACACTTGGTTGCTACTCAGGAACTGCACTCGTTCTCAACCCACTCGGTCCCTTGTTGCCTCTTCTACCTAACAAAGTAGCCCCATCGAGGTTCAATTCAAAAGCACCCTTTCTGTTTCTGACCTGCTGCTTCGCTGCCGCTGCGACTGCTGCACTGTGTTGACCATAGCCCTTTTGTGCTGGCTTCGCTGAGTTAAGGTTCGTGTTCTTCAGACTTTGAGCGACTTGATGAACATCCGCATCTTTGGCCTTGGGTAATTTGGAAGGAATGGCATCATCCACTTCATTCTCCTCTTCCTCGTCAAAATCATCGTCATCGATCGGGTTTAGTCCGTTCATGGCTGCTGCACCGCGATAACCTTGTTTGAAATTCTTTCGACGCTTTGCTTCCTCTTCTTGCCTGTGAACAGCGTAACCAACATCGAAAACTTCTCGTAAGTTAACGGCGCCAGGACTTCGGAAATCCATGCGTTTGCCTGCACCAGGAGACTCAAGCAGAGCTGCATCAAAAGCTCTTGCTGGATTGCCACCCAATTGCCTCTCACGTTCGACCGCGGGTGTGGCAAGAGGTGGTGCGTCGTGTGCTGCATACGTTGGTTCCTCTGTGCCTCGAATCCAAGGATGCGCTAGAAATTGGTTGATGTCATATCGCTTGACAGGGTCGACAGTGAGGAGATGCGAGACAAGATCTTGAGCTGGTTTGGAAATATCATCCCACCATGGTGACAAAAAGGTATATTGACCTCTAGCAACCTTTTCCGTAAGTACTTGAATGCTTTCATCGTAAAATGGAGGAAATCCGCAAAGTAACGTGTATAATACGCAACCCATAGCCCACATGTCGACACTCTTTGAATAACGCTCGTCCTTTACAATTTCTGGTGCTGTGTAACCGACTGTCCCGCATGGCGTCATCGTGGATTTGTCCCAAACAATTTTACTCAATCCAAAATCGGCAATCTTGATTTTACCGATCCCACCAGCACCGACACCCTTGATGAATTCACCCTCATCTACCTTGTCCTCATCGTCTTGGGATTTTGGTTTCGGGTTCTTTGTTGGTACAATTGGGATGGGCGAAAACAGTATGTTCTCAGGCTTAATATCTCTACGATGACGTCAGAATTGGTTCAAGTTTCAAGTTTGGAATACGTACCTGTGAACGACGCCTTGATCCTCATGCAAATATCGTAATGCTTCGGCTACTTGCGTAATGACATGTCTGGAGAGGTCCTCGCTGAAATACGTGAGGCGCACAATTTGGTGAAATAGTTCTCCACCTGGTGCTAGCTCCAGAATAATATAGTAGTACTGCTTCGATTCGGAAAAGTCGACGAGCTTGACAATATTAGGATGATCTAAATTTCGCATAATCTGAACTTCTTTCAGGATGTTCGCCCTCTATTTTCAAATATGTTAGCACCGAAGAATCGACCAGAATGGATAAAACTCGTGACTCGAGGTCAGTATAAGAAGAAAAAAATGTTTTTGCGCACCTCCACGACTTTGGGCTGCTTCTTGAAATCCGGATGAAGGGCCGCATCTCCCTACACGCAGACAATGTTGGCAAATGTTCAAAAACCATAAACAAAAGGAAATGCAGGGCTGTTGCCGATATGCATACCTGATTCGAATTCATTTCGAACTTTCTGACCACCTTGATCGCTACTTCTCCCGCCTTGCCATCCAAATCCCGAGCTCTGTAGACATTACTGAAAGCCCCATCACCCATCTTCTCGATCAATTCCCATCGTTCCAGACCCGGGTATCGTGGAAGTTTTCCTTTGGTGGCATTTTCTTCTTCGACCATTCGTCGCAGGTCTTCCGTGTTGACCTTCTTATCGGCTTTCTGCTTCTGTCCGGCGGCATTCGCAGCTACGTTTGCGGCTTGTGCACCACGATGTCTTCCATCTCCATCGGCCATGGAAAAGGCGTCTCCGTGGGGGGCGGGTGCCTGATATGCCATATTTGGGTCGGTATTTGCGTAGTGGTTTTGTGCCGGTGCCCGGCCTTGATGAACGTTTACGGGAGAAACATGTGTTGTTGGTTCGGCGTCCTGTTGTCGATTATGTTTGCCTGGAGAGGGACTCATCAGCGGGGCGTACAATAGTTGAGATCGGTGGTACCAGGAATATCATTGGCGGGGCTATTCTTCCTGATATGATATAATGATGGCAGTGGAACAGAGGTGGTACATACCGTGTTTGCTAATCAGATTCTTTATTGACTGAGAGAGACTCCTTGAGAATTGTTAGTCGGGTGTTCTGTAGGTGGCAGTGTCCAAACGTCGAGAAATCTCATTTTGGAGAGAAGGAGGGGCTGGGTTGATGGAAGGAGCGAGGTGGATACCACATTCCGCGGCAGGCTCAAGGTAGGAGGGGGGAGGGGAGTGGGAGGGGGAGGCGAAGCGTGACAAGGGAAGTGGGAAAGTATATACTCCGTACATACATTTTTTTGGGAGCTCCTTCTGGAGTCTGGATATGGTCGGTTAAGGTTAGTCTGAGATGGAAAGATGATAAGCTCGAGGACCAGGTGTCGTTGGGTAAGAGGGGAGGTGGGATGTGGGAGGTAGTGAAGAGAGAGGTAGGGTAGGAATAGGAGGGTAGGAGGGTAGGAGGGTAGGGTAGGAGAGTAGGGCAGTAGGGCAGTAGAGCAGAATGTGTAAGCAGCGCGCAGGGTTGATTCGCAGGTGCTCAAAGGACCAAAAGGGCGCTAGAACAATGACGATGTGCTGAGTTTCTGAAGCTGAACTGACGACCGGGCTGCCACACCAAAAGGGTGGAAGGGTTGAAGGGTTGAAGGGTTGAAGGGTTGAAGGGTTGAAGGGTTGACTGGTTGACTTCAACTTGCTCTTTACGCCTGCTGTCAGTGCTATGGTACCTCTGTTGGGGGTGACAGTACAGGTCAACTGCTGCTGTATTAAGGGAGATGGTGCACGAATCACCAGTCCAGCCTGTTGGGTGCCGCTGCCGCCCGCAACCCCAATTACGTCACTGACGATGGTGCGTCATATCGTTGGCCCTGCGAGCTCTCTCTTCACTTGCCCACCTCAGACCAGCACCAGCATCAGTGCCATGCCACGGCCAAATTCTTCGCAATTGCTGATGATGCCAACCAGGTCGGAGTCGGAGTAATCAGCAAACCTTAAGCTCATGAGCACAAGCCCAAGTAAGCTTCGGTCTTCAGGCACTCCCTGCCTTGATTCCAATAAGCGCACAGGACAGTACGACTACCTCCAAGTACTCTCACGAAAGTAGCCTCTACTCAGAGCGCACTGCTGCTACTGCACTGCTCATGGCCAGGTCTACCCCCGATCAGTACCTCAATGCCTTGACGCTCGACCTCGTCGCTTCCACTTCACCACACCAGACAAGAGGCCCTGATCAAGGGTAGAAATGGGCATGACAAGGAGGGTTGTTGACGCTGCTAATGCACCCGTGGGCACGCGCTCTGCACTGTGACTTCATCTACAATATGACGGACGGGCGCGCTCATCTCCCCACGAGCGACCAACGGGGGGAGGAGGGCATGTCGGATGCAACAAGGGAGAGATCCGTCAACGTACAGAGAACATGATGCGATGATATTCCGCCGCGCTGGAGAGGGGAGGGGAGGGGATGGTTGGTTCGAGGCTGATGGTCTGTTGGGATCTTTTCGCGACGATCGGTATTGGGAATGCGAGGGGTTTCCCGTCTCGACGCAACAATACGGTATATTGCGATGATGCTCGGGTGTTGGACGAATCGAGGGGCTGCGGTTGGGACGAGTGGTGGTATCTTAGCCTTGCAGGTCATTAAGCAATTTATTAGAGGGGGCTTCAGGTTTATATGATGCTCTCGAGAAAAGGTTCCTTTCCTGCCAAAAGCTGGCTCTGGTTCGCAAAGAGCGGTTATCCGATCTAACGGCATTTCCGGCATTTCCATTGCATTTGGGTTCAATAATTGGACGACGTGCCGTTTGCGGGAGTTCGAATACCCCACAACTTGGAGCACAATCAAGCATTTATCACCATGTTCTCTATCATCTAGACTCAGACCCCCGATTCATGGCGAAGGTACGCAGCCAATGGAGAGCTATACAAGTTTCTTTCCCTGCCTGAAAGCACCCGATGGCGCCCAATTGCGTTTCGGGTTTCTGATCAGCAAAATAGAAGCAATCTTTGTATATGCCCTGCAAACCAGGTTCCAAGGAATCGGGCTGCTCCTTTGAAACCCAACCGACTCTGTCTGATTATTCTTAGGTCAAGCTCTTTTGAAAATTCTATCGAGAGAGCCAAAGTATTTTGGTCTATCGAACATTTCCAGCAGCATGATTCTACTTTGAGACCACACTTCTTTTTATCAACCGACATTCGACATGTACACGGAGTAATAAAAGTCCGAGACAGATATCGTCACTTTCGTACATCGACATGGCCCCTCCATCCATCACATGAGACCTGACGTAGCGTTCATGGGTATCCTCCTGGAACCAAGCCCATTCGTCATAAACCAATTTCCAGGGACCTAATTGCAGCCTCCCGTCCCCCACCAATTTGAATTTTGCAACTTCAAAGAGTTTTCAGAATGTCTGGAATGAATTAACTTCGAATCCAAGTATATGGAGTTCCAAATACGATTCATCAGTCGTCCAAGTATACTATATCCAAAATGGGGTTTCAAGCCTTTTGGAATTAGTTTGGCTTCCAGTTGCGGGTGAACGAGCCGAGTTCGATTACAACGAAATGGGCCGATCGATGATGAGGTATTGACTGAGCCTTGCGACGAGGCTGACGACTCGCTTGTATGCCCCTTACTCGCGGACAAAAGTAAGTATAAGTATATCTTTTAATTTTCTCGTATTCTACGTCAGGCTCTTGTAATTGACCTATCTTTTAAAGTGATCACTTTGATTGTCCTTGGAACATTCATCTGTCCCTGGAGAAACTAGGAAGTGTCCGGGAGTATTACTTACTATGAATTTTGCTTGTCGATTGCGTGACTCTTTGCTCAACTTTCTGTTATACTTCTTCCCTCGCATGATTCACTGTCTCTATTTTCTGGTTTCTCGGTACTCTTTTCGTACTTGCTCTTAATCGAAGGTCGAATTGGTTTTATCACTCTAACTCCTCATGATTAATTCCTCATCACCAACTCCCACGCGATCCAAACACAACTCTGAAATCCCACTAACCAAATCCCTGCCACACGAACCAAACGCTGACGAAGTTTCCTAAACATATACTCTATAAGTATCCTAGCCATAGACTCGGAACTCGAGCGAGCAGTAGTCTACGCCGCATTCTTCAGGAATGTTACCCCTTTACATATTACTAGTTCTAAATAGCTATAGGGAACGAAGCTATAACAACCTTACTCCTTCCAAAGAAAAGAAATATCACTTATAAGGGAAAAATAAGTATATCCTATTCTCTATCTGAATTTCCTAGACGTTTAGATAAAATTACTATCGATTTTCCTTTTGCTGTGGATTTACTCGTCCTTATCTAATATTAATTATTCTTACAACTATAATAAGAGCCTTGGGTCTTAAAAATAATATTACACTAAGTTAATAATTGATAGTTAACTTTTACTTACAAGTATATAAATATTATAGGTAGATACTAAGTAAGATTACTATATATAATACCCTATTAGAGATAAAACTAGTTGTTCGATACCTCTCCTTATAATATCTCTATTATAATAGCCATATACCGTTCTATAAGCACTGAAATCAAGGTAGAAGCTCTGTGTATAGATTTGCCAAGAGAACAATGGTATTATCTAGGTCATATTATCCTTTATCGCTAATTTCTATAGAAGGACCTCGAAGCCAAGTTCGATATCCACTACAGGAGGTGTCGCTCATGGTATTCTGATACGTGATCTTATAAACATACACCTTTTAGACTTAGACCAAATCCTGAAATATACGTGGAAGCTCGTAATTTTATTTATGATTAGCTAAAAGTGAAGTAATCATTATCTCATCTGAATAAATTTAAGTCATCGATAATTTTCTTCCTTTGGAATTTTGTTTTGCTGTCGATTCACAGGCTCATTTGCGATACGAACCTCGATAGCTGTATTGATTTGTCGGAGCATGTATCTCGAAGTGGTGGAAGATATTGTTTTATATGAATTTGTGTTGGATGAGGGAGTGAGGTGGGATAAGTGAAGATTTGCAGGTCATGTCTGTGCGTGGAAATTTGAGATTGAAGTCTGGAAGGGGATGATGGGGATCCTTATTTCTAGTATTGGTCTATGTTGCTTCGCCAGTGACGATTGAGTTTATAGGTCTCCAGAATCGCTCTCACACGGTCTGCTCCAAGCTGTTAATTCTCCCAAGGCTTACTTTCACTCAAAAGCTAAACTACAAGATCCACCCGATGTGCAATCATGATTCTTAATTAATGTTTTCCGCTAGGTCGTCTCCAGCTTTCGAATACTTTAGCAGGCTTGGATACAATAGACTTCGAGGGTAATCGATTGTTTAGGGTGTGAATATTTTCCAATGCTCCTTTGCGGCTTTCTCCATCCCTTAATGAGGGTGGCTTAGGGTCAGGAAAGCGCCAGACCATATTCCACACATAATTGCCAATTATATAGCAGCCAATCTCTTCTCGAGATATATCAGGTCAATTCCTTGAGGACAACAAACACGAATAGTACCTATGACCAGTATCTCAAGCTCTGTTCTAGTATAGCGAGCCCATCTGAA
This sequence comes from Hymenoscyphus albidus, assembly GCA_911693285.1. Taxonomy (NCBI): domain Eukaryota; kingdom Fungi; phylum Ascomycota; class Leotiomycetes; order Helotiales; family Helotiaceae; genus Hymenoscyphus; species Hymenoscyphus albidus. Next base: position 56,870 of record CAJVRM010000131.1, on the reverse strand, counting down.
TCATTGCTCCTATGACGCTTGTAGTTTAGCGGAAAGCAGTATTGTCACTGCTCATGGCCTAGTCAACTACACCACCCTAAGTAAAGGAACCAGATTTTCCAGCAATATGCCTGAACAATAGTAACAACGAGGAGCCAAAATGTCATCCTTGCAAAGCTTTTGGACGTCCTTTTGCCATCGCTTCACCAAGGTCTGGTATTTAACCCTCCCCCCGGCTCGCCACCACCACCAAAAATAGTAGGAAAAAGAAACCCACAAAAACAAATCCCCAAAAAAAAAATCCCCCAAAAAAATATTCCCCCAGATCGATCCAATGGCGAGAGTGGTCAGTTGAAGACGAACGAACAAGCGCCGCCCGACCCGCAGTGACTCATCCCCCTATTTCCCAGGATAAGTCTGTAAAGTGCAAACGACGTTTGCGACTCATCAAGTTTTGCTCGAAAGCGACAGAAAATGTGTTGTTGTATAATATGAAGTTGTGGGTCGCGTAGTGTGTGCCGAGTTTCTGCCTGCTAGCGTAGCCCACCTGATGTTTATTGGTGTGGAGTACAAGTGGTCTACTGGAGGTGAATTGATGTTGATGCGCAGCTGTGCAGCTCCTTCTTTGCCTGAATGAACTCGAGTTGTCGAGACTTTTTTTACCCTCGAATTATTCTTTGCTGTCGATTTTTTCTTTCTCTTTTTTACAGTGGCTTTTCTGTCCTTCGTCTATTTTTTTGACATGTGTCGTTCGCCAGAACCTAAAAGTCGGGACTGTCTCTTGAACCCTCATCCTTGGAGATATCATTGTGGAAGCCAAGAGAGTGAAAGTGGTCTTCTTGGTAGGACATGATTTTGAGCATGAGTTTCAGATCTTTCAAGTACGGAGTGTAAGGAGTGAACTCTCGGTTAGAACCGTGGGTGGATGGCGAGGCATCAGCCTCACGCGTCCGGAATACTCATAGTATTCCACAGGAGGACCCGGAAGACCTCAACCGCATTCGTGCTTTGATTCTTGCGCAGAGTGGAACTTTTGTTATTTTGTCGACGATGGACCTTGATAAATTCATACCCGAAGGTAGAAGTAAACTGGACTTGGGTGGCTAAGCAGGATAATGCTACACGTCACACCTTGAAGTTGAAGTGCAAGAGTGTAAATTCAATTCAATTCTTGAGGTGAATAGTGGCAAGACGTGCAAATTCAGCATGCTTTTCTCGCTAAGCGAGTCGAGGAAGGGGGTGGACGTAGTGAAATGACTCGGCCTTACGTTCATTGCCTTGCTACATATCGTTTCACATCCTGACGATTCAAGGCAACCAGTAAGTCCAATGGCTACTGGCTATGAGCCTTTTCAAGCACTGACTGAATAGTCTCAAATATTTTGGCGAGATTCCAAAACCGACACCACACAAACGCCGCCCACTCGATGGGTCATGCAATAAGAGCTTATCTCCTCCGTGGTCCTTGTCCCGCGAGGAACGTTTTTGGGGCTGACGTAAAAACTCTCTAACTCTCTATATATAAAAAGAAAAAAAAGAGACACGTTTGAGTCAGGGGCTCGCTAAAACACGAAAATATCTCGCTAAGGGACAAGGACCACGGAGGAGATAAGCAGCTACATGTCTTCTCTTAGTCAGTCCCCTGATCTACCCAAATTTCAGATAGAGTCTATCAAAAATTCAATCTTCTTGATTTGATGACTACCGAAATACCTCCCTCCTCTCATTCGCTGAGGTTGCCGATGAATAGGCTTCACAAAAAGGTCACTCTATTGATTCTTATGATTAACATTAGTTTTGACTCTAGCTATATTTGTCATCTTTACATGTACAAGTACAGCCTAAATGAACCAAAATGGCTAGTTGGCTAAGAGCTCGTTACTTGTGGAGGGAGAGAGCTCGTTGATTGTGGAGGGGGTTCTGGAGGGAGATTGCAACCAAATGTACAAATTTCGATGTATCCCTAATTCATACCAGTCAGCTTAGTAAGGTGTGATGCAGCTTGGAAATGCACTTACAAGATCCTTGCCTGGCTGATCCGGGCATTCATCAACAAAAATCGATCTTCGGAGAGTGCGAAGAGCAGTTCCAGGCCCGTTATCCCACATGATTGGAGCAACAGGTGCAGTTACACGAGCGAAGTCAATCATATCACCCAAGTTATCGGAGATCCAGCTGTCCCTTCCTTGTCTTAGTTCATATCTAATAATTATTCCCTGATAGAAAGTGCCATCTCTGAACGCAGCTTGAAAATCGGACCGGCTATCCGCTGGTGATATGAGAATAACTGTACAGGAAAAAACATGAATTAGTTGATAGCTCTAAGCTTGGTACAGAAGACCGGGGGTAAAGTTACCTCGGAGATTGTATCCAGCATTCATGATAGCGGCGGCATCGTCTCTGAGACCTTTGTCTATAGCTGAGGCATCGAGACCGGGAATACCTTCCGCTAGCTTGTGAGAAGGGGGCAACCCTCTAGATCACAGATCAGTTTTCAGAGACTCGTACGATAGACTTGAGTAAATACGTACAATAGGACAATGTTCACTTTTCCGCATTCGGTATCTCCCGGATACCTTGGGCCACATCTTGTCTCAAAAAATTGTGCACTTACACAAGCAGCGGAGCCAAGAAGGAGAAGAAGCATAAAGAAAACCATGGTGAGGGGAATAAGAATGCTCAGTCTCGGGGTTGAATTGATCTGAGAGCGTGTATCTCGAGACGCCAATATTTTGTGGAAGGTGAAAGCTTGCTGAGCCGTAACCGTAAGAATATCCGGTACTTTTACACAGGAATATTGTTGACTCTTTAAATCGAATGAAGGGCGGGTGGTCGAAAGGTGATAGTGTACTAGTTTGAGAGAGTCACTCTCTGTAGTGAGCACCAGGATGGCGATACAGTAAGGACTATTTATCGTTGGTGTTTTCCTGTCCTTGCTGCGCGCCATGCTGTGCTTGATATGGTTTTTTTTAGCTATTTATTTTGATTGTTTTCGTATGTGAAGGCTTGGCTCCGAAAGGAAGTCGAGGGATAGGATGGAGTACAAGCATAATGCTTCCAGTAGAGGCGTAACCATTACTGATTGCTATTGGTCGTTTAGCCAAGCGGTGGCCTAGAATAATTTGGCCAATTCCGTATAATTGATCTACCGTGCTGTGTAGTGCATAACTCCATACGGCGTTTAATTTCACTTGATTCGTAATTTCTACACTATAACCATTGATGGGCTTCAAAGTAAAGACGCATAATTGTTCACAGCCTTAGTAAAAGGTTAATACAATAAATAATTGGTCTCGTGTCTGATGAACGCCTAGCTTCAACGTTGAGTCTTACTCATCTAATCACCAGAGCACAGTTTCCGACGATACACTAACATTACAATCATATCGGGGTTTCGTACTACCACATAATATGCTTTGACTTTCTCACTTGGGCGCAAGGGCCATGCAAACCACTCGAGTGACGTATAGTTCACATGTGGTCAAGGTAACATCGCCAGGGAATGCTAGCACTACATCTCCCAAAAGAAAGATCGAGTAGGTATTCTTTAAGGGTAAATTATTTCGGGCCGATTGTGACACCACATCACCAGATCAATCCACATCCAGCTTTCAGTATGCGTAAATAAATAATGATAAACTATTATGAATTGGTATTCAGATGCTTTGCCCCCATATCTTTTGCAGTCATGTAGCCTCTTAGTATACCAAATGTATAGCTCTTGTGGCCTTTTGGGAAGTCCTTTTAGGTGCAGGCCTTTATATCATAATTAGCCTTTTCAGATCAAATTACTTATAGAGACTGAATAGGTACTCTGAAGACGTTGTGTCTTGGATAGCCTCCGAATGCTTAAAACGGTATCTCGGTTACTGTATTTTGGGGGCAGCGCCCTTGATTTCGCGATGCTAACAATGACTTACTAGTGCCAAGACTACAGTATGAGAAAGGCTACAGCCATTTTATTCCAATAAGATTTCAAGAATTAAGAAGACATTTTTGCTTGCTGGTTCAGACTTCGTATGGCGCGAGAAAGTTAGCATTTAAAAGCACAAAGTGTAGTCGAAGACATTACTGTCAGTATTTGTCGCATCGCTAGAGAAGTTCCGATAAAGTTCCGTCACTAGTAGCTATAACCCTGGTGATCTTGTAGTATTCCACGACGCAATAATGAGGTAATCCCAAGCCCATTTCATATTTACCTCCAAAACATAGCTTTACAAACTAGTGTCCGGGGACCATCTAACTAAATGTGTCTGGAAGCTGGAATTCCAGGCAAGAGGACACCAACCAAAAGCCTTCGCTCTCCAGTCTCCCGTAATCTGTTTATGATGTCCAAAGGTGTTCGAACCTTTATCTTCAAATTTGCCTATTTGTCTTCCTCTCACTAGAAAGTTTCCTTCGAGATATTGATGCGCCGTTTCTATAGACCCTTCGTATGAGAGCCTCTCCGAACCCCTCAATCCAGAACGCGTTTTCAAATTAACAGAAAACCCACAAAGTGTATCTGAATGCCTTATTATCAAACTCCGTAGCATCGTGCATTCCCAATTCAATCGCATCCTTCTCATTCAACGGAGCCAAAGCTTGTTCCCTATCACGTTTTCGATTAAACCAAACCATGTAAGCGTACAACACAAAGACCATAGCAAGCTTAATGCTATAACCAATCAACATTGCTCTGTATGCGGTTTTGTATTCGGCTGAGACCGGTCAGCGTGAGCATGGTTGAAATCTGAGAGGCTGGGTACATACGTTGCTCCCCCGCAATGAATGTTTGAGGACCAGCAATGTTTCCTATACACCATCCAATGAATACCACTGCTGCAGTGAGTTGCTTCTTGGTGTATCCGGCAACGTTGGATGAGATCATTGTGAGACTCATGCTGAATCCCAGGTTTTGAAAATAACATAACCAAAGGGCTACCAATCGTCCCCACTAAAATTGTTAGCACCGCTTGGATGTTTTTCTGGCAGCGATTCAAAAAGAAATCAGGATGGAAATCCATGCCTAACCGTTGTAAAACGTTGCTCACTTTGTTCGAGGCAGGCAAACCAACCAACAAGCCCGAGCCGATGATACAAATAGTATTAGAAACTGTCATCACGATACACCTCATCCCAGGCCATTTTGTAGCGACCCATCCCCCAAACAACATTCCAAAGAATTGCACAGCACCTCCCGGAATCAGCATGTACTGACTCGCCAAGGTACTGTAACCAAAGCTCGTAATATTGATACTCGCAAAGCTAGTGACAGCAGCAGTAGGTATCTGCGAACTGACAACCATGACAAATAAGGTCCAAACTTTCGGGTCTTTCATCGTCTGGACAGCTTGATATGCTTTGAAGGTTCTGTTTTTGATTCCTTGCTTGTTGCTTGCTACCCGCTCCACAGCGACGACTCGTTCGCGGGGAGTGAGGAAAGAAGAGGTAGATGGACTGTCTGGGAGGAAGATGAAAGAGATGACACCCCAAGCGATGGTTATGGCGCCGAAGATGAGAAAGATATATTGCCATTTGTGTAGACCAGTGTTGATATGGCCAATACCGTAGCCAATAAGCCCGCTGAACATGGTTGCGATTCCAGTTGTGCTGTAGTATGCTTCAAGACGGAGGGGCTGTTCTTCGGTGGTAAACCACATACTCATTAGGAGAACGTTTCCAGGATTCGTTGCACTCTCGAGAGCACCGAGGAAGAAGCGATTTGTCGCAATTCCCGCAAAACTCACGCAGGCAGGAGTAGTGATGAGTACTATACCCCAAGCAATAATGGTAAAGGATAGTAGGCGTCCTGTGGGAAGGTGCTGGAGAAGAAAACCGAAAGGGATTTGAAATACGAGATATCCCACGAAGAACATGGAAGCTATGATGGTATTAGGAACTTCAGTTGAGAAAGAATACTACAAGACATACATAGCCAGGAGTAATCCTGCCCTTTCAGGTGTGTATCCTTCTTCAGACCGTACACGCTTGCTATGTTGATACTGTTCTTGTCGAGATATTGTAAGACATAGGTTCCCATGATAATTGAGAGAATCCTGAAGCCAATCTTTCGTAAAACTTTCTTAGCCTCAAGAGGGTCAACGTCGGTTCCGCGATTGCTTTTGTACAGTTCATAATTGTCATCAAGCGCTCCGGCAGAAGTCTTGGATGTAGCATTGGTTGCACCGGGGAATATTTCCGACTCAGTCGGCGTATAAGCTTTTTCTGACTCCATGTTGAGCGTTGAGTTTGGATACCGATAAGCGAAGTTTTCATTCAAAGAGACTGATGAGTTAAACAGAAGCTTGAAACAAGATGTTGAGATAAATGCTTGCCAAGCGCACATTTTATATAATCCAGACTTTCTTTACCCATTGCCTTTCTCAACTCCCGAAGGTCTACATCCCAAGTACCACGTGTGCCCCAGATTGTCCTACCAACCAATTCACTACTTAAAGGCCCATCAAATGATTGCAAAAGAGGGGCGATCGTCGTACAAAAAAGAAACTTAGGCTACGATATACCGGGTGAATATACGACTGAATCATATTCGTCGCTCATTTTCTGGGGTTATAGGCTAAGCCTTGAAATAAAGCTTCTTTCGAAGGGCTGCAGATCTTTCGATGCAGAAAATGCTTGTTCTAGGAAGGATGAGGTGACGCGAGATACACTCGATGCGGTATGTCGCAGATGTGGATATCAAATTTGTCAACTTACTCATTCTCAGACCAATCCTATCTTGTAGACAGACACCACCAGTTCGGTCAGAGTTCGGCTTTTATCTCAACTCATCCTGATAGCGTAGCTTTCATATATCTCATAGCCACCATATGTAGACAGTGACTTCATAATCAATGTTCGTCAAGAAGTACCCATTAAACTGGTCCTCTGCCTGGCCAACCTTCAAAGCAAAGGGAGGGAGGCGAATATCTGAGGGGCCTCCAACGTAAATATTATGCACTAAGCGATCTTTCTCACACCAAGGACACAGGTCCAATACTTTCCAGCTGATCAGGGGTCATCATTTCCCCATGCATACAACCATGCAGGTAAGTTTCTCCAATCAACTCAAAAGCGCCCTCCACAGCAACTGAAGGTCTCAAAACAAAAGGAACCCTCGCATCACAAATAACCCAAACCTCATCACCCTTTTCCAAGGACACAGGACCCATTCCATAATACCCTCTTTTCGTTCGGTACATCTTTTGTGACCCTTGTGTTTTACTCCATCTCACATCAAACTCGGAGAACTGTCCATCCGCAAAATCACCAACTCCCGTGGCACCTTCCATCCCTTGAAACATAGTTTGCATAGTTTTGTTGCCTTTCGCTGAGCCAGAGGCAGCAGCAACTTCCGCTCGTGTCGGCAAATGCCCGATTTCTGGGGGGCAAAGAAATGTTAACTGTGAGATGGCTCCAAGACAGGAATCTACCATTGGTTCGGTCTCTTCGCTGAAACTGCCTGCAATGAGCATACACAAAACCCACATCCGAAACTGGAACACTCCTTTCGCGTACGGAAATCTCTCAATTGCGTTGAGGGAATGTTTGTGCTTTGGTGTTGGAGGAAAAGATTTACTCGGTCTCATTTCACTACTAAAATCTTCCTGAGCTAATGGTTCCGGACTGGCAACTATGGTTGAGGAATTCCCGAGAGATGTCGACTTGGATCGTATGGGTTGGGTTTCTGAAGGCGAGATTGACGAGACATCAGAGGTTCCCCTTCTGTGTGGGCTTGCTTTCCATTCTGGAGATAGCGATAACGAAGTTAGATCTATTCCAAGTCCAGTGTCTTCAGTAGTAGGCAGCTGTTTCGGACTCGCTGGAAGAAAGGATGGAAAGTATGAATTCTGTTCTTCATCGTGAGACTCTCCCGTGTCCTTGAGTGATATAGCTGACAACTGACCGGCTACCAAAGTAGCGACCAGCACTTCTAGGCGTGATACTTTATATGGCCAAGGTTTCGTTTCACATGCGAATCTGATGATTTTCTCAAAATGGCCCAGAATATGAACTGACATGATCGAGCCGTCTGGAAGTCGAGAGCCATCCCCTGCCCAGTTTTGAGGGGCGAATACCGAGACAGTGTCATCAATGACATCAAAGCATGAGCCGCGCAGCGCTAACGTTGACTTTACTATTTTCCGGGGGTAAGATTGCACTATTCCAGCCCTTGAAGCGTTCCAATTCGCTGTGGATGTGAAAGATAAGTCTTCGTTTGAGAGGGATGCGAAATCCGGAACCCAGGATGGAAGACTTTTAAGTTGACGAGCATGTCTGTCTTGGACACAACTGAGTATGGTTAAGTGAGGCAAATTCTCGACAAAGTAGTAAGCAATGTCAGTGTAGATTTCCTCGACTGATCTATTGTAATCAGGATATATTGGTGGAGGAATATGTGCCGGTCGTAGCATATCGATGACTGGGAAAGATTAGACTTATATTCCCAAAGAGTGTCATGCATGAAAGAAGGTGCACTTGGATGGGATAGTAAAGGGAACGGGTCTTTCTTACTGCCGAGAATCCCATAGATCTTGTCATGCAGCTTCGTCGCTTCAAAGTACCGAACCCACTGAACGCAACAAAGAAAGACAGTGTTCCATCGATCTTTCGGATTATCATTAGGGATCAGATTATCAATCAGGGCAGTTGTCCATTGGCTGAAACCAGTAGCATCTGCTCGCCGTCCACTCAAGCCAGAACTGTAAACATAAGAAAATTTTGACTTCATCGCAGTACTCCAATTCTTAACAGAACCCCAAGAATTGAGCCTAGGGGATCTAGAAGAAGCGAAGACTTTAGTAATTTGGGGGATGTGTGCTTTCGACTGCTCTCGAAGCGACCTAGCCAGCTTGCGCCCCTTTTTGGGAATTAACTCTGAGATTGTAGACGATGATACGCTTTCTGTAGTTGATGTAGTTGATATAGTTGAATCAGTTGACTCTACGCTCTTCCACGTGGAAGACCTCGATGCCGGTGTAAAGGACTCAGGCATTGCTAATTGGTGGTACAATTGGCGAAATGTATGAAGTCGAAGACACCCAAATCCAATTATCTGCCGACTACCACGTTTTGATTGGGGCAGAGACTTTTGAAGAAGCAAACCTAAGCCATTCAATGATATGATGTTTGCCAGAGTAGACATATCATCCCAATCAAGCCGCGACTTCCCTGCGAGAACCACAACTTTTTGGGCTAGTGTTAGCTCTTGAAGAACCCAAGCGCGAGAAAACCAGCGTCGCTCATCGTAAAACTTCGCATAGCTCTTCCAATACTTCTCTGTGTCCAGTTTGAGTCTTTCTTTGACATTATCCAACGTCCAATTAGCTTTCAGAATCTTTTCAAGACCATTTGCCTGGCCGTATTCCCATAGGATCGGTAGAAATGTTTCGTGGAGAAACTTGAAGTCCTTCAGATCGCTTTCGTCCTTGCCCAGCCATACAATTACTTGCTGACAATAACTGTAAACAGCCCCCATCAAAGTCACTTGCAAACATCTTTCCTCGTTGTCTTCTTGGTTGATACAGATAGCATCCACCCAGAGCCATTCCGGCCGGTTGCTTTTGGACAATTGCGCAAGCCCCTCATACAGATTCTTGAGTACTCCAATTTGCTTGGGATCAGACTCGGTGTCGAGTATTAATATCTTCGAACTATCGGGTCCATAATCATCTTTGGATTTTGAGGTGCTCAATGGCACTCCCCAGGTGTAACTGAACGCAGAAAACGTGGGACGCTCGGGGTCGTCGATATCGAAAATATGGAGCGAACAATCTTCGCCGTGAAGAAAGTCGCGAAATTTAATCAAGCGGAATTCTCTTGGGGATTTCAGAGGCTCATAGGAATAAATGTAGTGGTGTGGTACCCGAGGTATCGCTATGGTTGTGATTAAGTATTATGAGATGTGTCTTCGAAGAAGGAAACACTAGAATAAACGACAAAGAATGACGCTCTTCTAACTCAGGATTATACGTGAACTGTTTCCATAAGGGGTGCTTCGTCTTGTGCTGCGCCTTGAGCGGGGTTGAAACAATTGTACAAAACAGTCCATCAGAAACCTTGCTTACAGTACAGTATCACGGGGGCCGAATCCGTCTGGCATGCGATGTAACCTATAATTAGGGATATCCGGAGAGAACAACGGGCTTTCCCGCCATTTGTGTAACAAGACAACGTTTGGAAGCAACAACCTGAAGAAGCTTAAATAAACCAGAGGCACTATGAAGTTCCCTTTTTGGCCACTCCTCGATGTGCTATTGACACACAGCAGCTAGGAAACAAACAGAGAATTGATAAGAGACGCATCGGGGCCATGCAAAATTGAAATCATTCTCCAGCAAGACGAGCCATGGTGCTTACAGTAGATCCTAGTACAGTACAATAAGTTTGGCTCACCCCATACTCCATCCCACCCATTGAAACTGATTCCTGGGGAAAATCACAGTGTATCACCTTCTTCATGTGCCAGATCTCTATTGACCCGGATATCAATCAATAAAAGGATCTTTAGCAGAGGTGCAGAAGGAAAGCGCTCATGGCGTGTCACAATATGCACTCGGCCACCCCTCTGTTCTGTCGTTGCAACCAACAGAAACACTTTATTCGAAATTATTCTTGGTAGCGAATGCAAAATATTTTGGTAAAGGACATGCAACTTTGAAAGGAAAATAGGCCATGATGTACGGGCTGTCGATCGAAGATATATTTCGTAAAGAGAAGGTAGATGGATGTCTTCCTGGAATATTGGATTAGTTAGAGAACCACGTTCGAGAAAATCCAGGGGTTCTACTTCATTAGGCCACTGATAAACCTAGTTGGTATATGGTGGTAAGTATCAAATTCAAGTTGGTGTTTTGATGAAGGGTGTGATTGTGTCAGAAAGGCGATATTGACAACGGCCTTTCCATTAGATTACTGTATCTGAAACCAAGACGGGGTTCGGATTCTCACAACATCGTACGTTTATAGCGGAACAACGACACTATCGACAATCCATTAGTGTTGGGCATGTAGATCTAAATCAAATACATTAGAAGTAATTAGTAATTTTTAGGCATCTAGATAAGTTTAAATTAGATCCTAATTGTATGCGTCACATGACTATAAACGTGACCTTAGAGCGAGAAATTCCAATTATTCTATATGGCTACACAATTGATACATGTAAAGGAAAGGTCCAACGTTCAGATTTCGAGTTTGTCCGAACGAATTAAGTTTAAGCGAGATCTCACTGTCGAATTTCTGCTCTTTGACGAAATAGTCCACACCTACGCTATTTGTCAAAATGAACATATTCACTGCTCAAATTGGGTTATTGTTCTAGATTGAACAAGCCTAAAAGTATGCTGTATTTTATGAAACGATAATTCCATACGGCATTTCATTTAATTCAACCAAGGACGTCATTCCTCATCTTGTTCACTGTGCCTGAGGAGATTCTGCGCAATTCTGAGTCCTTTTCTCGAGGGGATTATGCTATATCCATCTCCTCAATCCTGCATGGTCGCTCTAGTTGAGAGCATTAGTTTACCAACCATCCTTACAAATCTGGGCTAAGCGAAGTATTTAAGATTTACTTTACGAGTACAAGGGTCTGAGTGCGCAACGCACACTTGGTCTGACGAATCCATAGACAACAAAAACACTGGTTTCCCTAGCATACGCGATGCGCCTTGTCTATCGTCCTCTTTCTTTTGGCTTACACTGATAGGTGCTCTGCTAGCTAGGGATATTGATCTTTCGAGGCTGAGGAAGTTATTTGTCTCCTTTACTCGATTTAGCATTTTGTCAAATCAGAAAATGTCATATTGATTCCTAGGAGTAGTGGAGGTAAAGGGAAAGACTGGGGACGGTTGAATGCCTTCCTCATGGCCGGTTAATCTCATCACACAACTAAGTATCAAGAAGCAGATACGTCCAGTAGAACATGCCACAGCAAGTACAGTGAACGATACACCCAACAAGTATAAAAACCCGAATAATACCTGACTAGTTCTCAAACAGAAAAGCTCATCAATTTAACCTCACGTTTGCGTGGCACTATCAAGTCGGCATGTCGAGGTACTTCTCAAGCATAAGCTGAAGGGAGTGGAAGTAATGGCCATTGAGTGAGAAGAGTATCTCGATACAACACTTTCTATCTTCACTTTCACCTGAATGAAAAAGATATAACTGAGGGTTTACCGTCAAATTCCTTGTCAATGTCGAAATGGATTGTTGCATATCCACACATCGTAATGGGGCGATTCAGCCTACTGGCCCTAATCCTACCTTCCTCCTATGGGTAGGCTGAGAAGACGGAGGTAATTGTTCATGTCTGCCTCGTTATCTGTGGTCTTGTCAACCCAAGCCAGCCTGCTCAGATGGTTCAGCCATCGTGAACATCAATAAAGCTCTTTAGAAGATATCATCACATAAATTAAAAACTTCCATCATGTCAAAGGCGATATCTACAAACTATCGATAAGTTACTTATAGGTAAACAAGTTAGTTGGCAAGTGATCGTGTCGCTATATAATAGTAGATGATTATTCGCTAGAGCTAGCTTGCTTAGTTCCTTCGAGAATAACGTGTTATGGCATCTTCAAGTATACAAGGACTTTGCTACTTATACTTGTTTTCACATAAGACATCGGAATTAGTTGTTACACATAATATAAGTCCTTTGCACCACGTAGTCTCCTAATGCTTACGCTCGCTTGACTGAAATCAGGCAAACCGGTGTAAAGGGTTCTCAGCTGTGCGATCATACCTACTCAATGGTGAATAACTCTTTAAAATATTTATTTGATGGGTAAGACCAGCAGTACAGTACTGAAAGAAAAAATGGGTATCTAGAATCCCACACCCTAAATCTCACTCTCACTCTCGAAATCTCCTCACGACTCCTTCCCCAAAAAGACGGGGAGGATACTAACAGTAGCCTCAGCAAAAAGGTGCTGAGTGCAAGCCATATAGATAAGGCCATCGAGGTACCAATGCAATAGCGTTCATCACTGCACGCGAATTCCTGGTGGTCGATGCTTGTTTTTAAATAGGTATTCTCGCGATGTCTTGGTGCAGAATGTACTGTACTTACACAATCACCGACAGCGAGAAGGCTTTCAGATGGAAGCATAATAGAAGATCTCAAGTCTTCGGGTCATACTTGGTAGGCTTCAGTGGGGGAGAGAAAATGGTAGATAGATACTACACGTCCAAATGAACTACTACTTACACACCCCTCATCAATCAATCGATCAGTGAACCCCATCAACGCTCTGCCACACAAAATACCCCCCCTTCCCCTACCTCCCTTCACCCCTTCTATACCCCCGCCCCTCCTCTCACATCCCTAAAAACAAAACTAAAACCTATCCCACGGCCCACCTATTCCCACCCACACGCACCTTGAAATATCAAGATAACCACCCCCTCACCCAAATCCACCAATTACACACCAGTTGGTGGTACCCTAGGTAACTGCAATGGCCTAGCGGTGCGATCCAAAAACAAAACCCCAAAGGTTACCTGTACTAGCCTTGTAAAATACATGGTACTTGTACGCCAATTTATAAATGTAAAAGAAAAACTCAGTTCGTCTGGTTTTAGGTTAGGTCCTGTTGGATTTTTTTTTTGTGGTTTTTTATTCTTTTTATGGATTTTTTTGGATTTTGTGGGCTTTTGGGAAGGGGAGAGGGGAAAGGGGGGAGGATGGGGTGGTGGGTTGTTACAAGGGTAGGTGTCGTGGAGTGAATTTTTGCTCGCTTAGTGAAGAGTATAGGGGTAGTGGGGGTGGGCACCAGGTAGACAAAATAACCTGCAGTTTGGGAGCCGAGAGTAAAGACACTATAATATAACTCACATGTATGCATCGAAGCGTACACTATCCTTAATCCCTAACACATATATCTCACCCTCTCCCACCTCAGTTCACGATATCCTCATTCGCTCCAAATTAAGTACATACATAACACTGAAACGGGGGTTTTTAAAGGAAACAGTATTCATCAAGAGAGCAAGGCAGAATACAGTACATCATTTCCTAATCGAAGAAGCCCAACCTAGCATTTCATAACGAAGCAGCTCATCTCCCACAGTCACAGACCATGCGGTGGTGCCATGAAGCTACCAAAAGATAAGCAGATAACGCCACCTTCTACCTACAACCCAAAAGAAGAAAAGGACATACACATCAAGAAGAAGGATCGCTGGAAAAGTAATGTCACAAGCTCGTCCCCTCACGAAGCTCAAATCAACCCGGCTCTTGCAGCTTCTCCGCCTCCATCACCAAGTACCTCTTCCATTCTGGCCTTTCCTTTTCCGATGCCGCCCTCGCCAACGCCCATTCTTTTGGCTACATATCTCTGTGCCACGACTCCGACACCTAGGCTCAGTACTTCCTCTACCCATTCGGCTACCCATTCTCTGGGATCAACACCACCGCTCTCAATAATCTCTGCGATTTCTTCTGGGAGACTGGACGGTGCGTACTGATCGCCCTCTCTTCCAAAGAACCCGCCTTTCTGCGTAGGCGAGGTGGAGGAGGCTGGGGTGAGTGTTGGAGGAGCATCAAGCCACTTGATCCATTTTGCGGGTATAGGTTGGGTAATGGTGTGGAATGTAATGCTGTGTACGGGGTCGTGTAGATAGACTGCGAAAGAAATCTGCTCGTCGGGGACGATTGTTTCCTCCACAGCACTTGACTCCTCCTTTTCTTTTGATGCTGTGTTGCCTTGGAATAGATCCTCTGGTGCTTCATGTGAGATTGCTTGAACGGCCATGAAAATGTCGCTGCTTCGAACAGGATTTGATTCGCTAAGAATTTCGGTTGCTCGCTGCTTTGCCAACTCCAATCCGCCGTTCGCATGGAAATACTCGGTGGAATAAGCTTCTGCGCTTACGCGAACCAATTTGGTTCCTTCTACGAAACCTTTGACTGATCCAAGATCACGCTGTTCATTATGTTGTCTCCACCAAGGTCCATCATTCCATCCGGCACTTCCACCGGAATATCCGCCTTCTGAACCACGACGAGCGGTAGATTCTTGGCCACGCTGGATAACTAGAAGATCACCGCCCTCAACTTGAGCCATCACCCGTGCAAAGGTGGAATATATAAGAGGGTCAAGGGAGGGGTAGCCAATGAAATCATGGGTAATGTGGATTTGGAGTCGTTCATGGGAAGAGATTGGAGGTGCGAGTGTATGCAAGATATTGGTAAAGGTTGGGAGTGCTCGCTGCCGTAATTCCCCACCTAGACAAACGGGTTAGGAGGATGATAGGAAAGCGAAGAGGGCATCAACACATACCAAGTCCAGCAATGGCACCAACATTTCCTTTGACTTGCTCCGCCCAGCGTTTTGCTTCCTCATTTTGCTGTATCTCTTTCACAGCCGCCTCGGCAGTCTTGACAGCAGCCGATGCAGTTGCAAACACACTTCCCCACCATCCCCCGCCCGCAGCAGGAGCTGCCTCTTGTTTCTCTGCTGGCTGCGCAGCTGGAGCCTTCTTTTCGGCTTCTTGAAGCTCACTGCTTGTGGCCGAGGGGGTGAAGCTGGTGTGAAAGGATCGAGTGCTCTCACCAGATTTTCTGGGGAGTTGCTTGTCTTCACTCGATCGAGTTGATCCCGGGGGAGGTGTTGCACGCTTTACCTGTGAAATTCGGGGAGTGTGTGGTCTACTAGCTGGCTGGGCCCCCAGGTTCTCGAGTTCATCCAGCAAATCTTGCTCGGCTTGCGAGGAGACTGGTTTGGCTGCTTTGCCCGTGGAAGCTCCCGATCCCTTCGTACCAGCTTGAGCTTTGGCGTCATCCTCGCCCAACCCTTCTAGCAGGGCATTGAGGTCGTCGTCGGTGGGAGCAGCCTTGGTCTTTTTGGTGGCCATAATGGTAAGGGAGGAACAATGCCAGTGGGACAATTGTATGCGATGTGGTGCAACAAGAATGCTTAGACTATGGAAGTGGCAGAGGATACGATAGGCACAATAGCAGAGACTCAAGTGCGGGACTCAATACCAGGTGCCAGTCTCCAGTATTGTCGCGAGGCTCATTATGCGACGGCTCGGCCTCAGGCTAAGTGCGGCGGGCGGACGGTGATTGGCTGGTGGGTCGAATCCTCAAAGCCATCCCCCCCGACCTAAATAGAACAGATCCTAGGTAGGCTCACGGCTCGCTGCTCACAACCTGCTATTCACATACAAGCAAAACTCAAATATCAACGCAGATAAAGCGCAACGTCGCACTTCTTTCGTCAATTCTCGCATCTCTCAAAATTCCCTTCTTCTGCTTCAGACAGCGATCATACTTTTCACTTCCTTCATAACGCTTCTCAAATTTTCCCGCGCTCCTTGCGCTTACTACCAAGCCCTTTTCAACTTTCCCTTCCACCACCTAGACCGGCCTCAAAACTGATCTAGAAGAGATTGGGCAACACCAACAAACTTGTCACAAATCTCCTCGATCCTCTCTGGACTTCGTCAAAACTGTTTCACATGCTCCTGTAATTATGGCGCGAATTAAATCGAAAGTCACCATCGCCCAGGAGGGTAATCTCCCAGGTGCTGGACCAGCACAAGCCCAAGCAGCTGCAAACTCCTCGATGGAAATGGCTTCTGCTTCTGGCTCAGCGTCGCCCTCTTCAACAACTTCTACCTGTCCTCATTGCTCCTCTTCATTTCCTGAAATGGCTTCAAAGGTTCGTCCTCTTTCCAGTCGACCCTAACAATTGATCTAGTGGTCGCCGATATTGACTTAGTATCCAAGGATTTCCGTGATCACGTGTCAGCCTGCACCGGGCCAAGTACTGCTGCAGAAGAAATCAGTTCCGACAGTTCATTGACTCCACCACCTGATTCTCCATCAGTTCATGCCGCCAAAAAGGCAAAAGCAGTGGATGAGTCTGATGCTGCTCAAGTCAATTCGGGTGCA
This sequence comes from Hymenoscyphus albidus, assembly GCA_911693285.1. Lineage (NCBI taxonomy): Eukaryota > Fungi > Ascomycota > Leotiomycetes > Helotiales > Helotiaceae > Hymenoscyphus > Hymenoscyphus albidus. The sequence continues at coordinate 40,003 of CAJVRM010000131.1, read as the reverse complement.
GTGAATGGATCCCTGGCCAATGTAGTCAATGCGTCAGATCATGACTTGGAAATTGATCAAGATGACAGCCAGCCCTCACCTTACATCAAAGACGCTGTTGAATACTACGATAAAATTGATGAGCGGGAAGGCTCCGTCGTCACTCGTAGAAATTCTGAAGAGCCCGAAGAACCAAAGACACCAACTCCGACGAATCGCGAGGGTTCGGCAGATGAAAAGCCCGACCCAAAGACTCGTCACGCTTTTCAGAAGTTTACTCCTTTTGAGGATTTCGGCGATTATCTCATGAATGCTGAAGAGATGTCTTATGAGGAGCTGTACGACCGCACAAGCCACGTTAATTCGGCTTTGGTTACTTATCAAAAGGAGTGGGACGACATTGAGAAAGAGATTTATATTCATGAGTCCTACGTCAAAGCACAAGCCAAAAAGACAGCAGAGATTTCGAAAGCAGTTGAAGAGGGGAAGGCCAAAATCGAAGATCAGATCTATCTGGATTATGCACAACGCTATCGAGCTGAGCTCAAGCTTAGTCGTGTCGACTGGGAACAATACCTGGATGGATTCGGAGATGATCCTAAGAGTGTCGAAACAGTTGAGCGCCTTCGAAGTCTTCGTCTCCCAAATTTTCTGAGCAGTATACATAAGAGACAAAAAGCTCGAGAACAGGAGCCCAGCAAACTTGTTGACAGACCTATGATGGCAGAGAGAATCACAAAAGAGGAATTGGCTTTGGATAAGCGAAAGAGAGGAAGGTTGATTGATCAAATTACCTTTGAGGACATGAAGCATGCCGATGTTTATGGTTTCAACTATTCGTCGCAGCCGCATCATGTCGGCAATCAACCTCAGCCAACGTACAACGGGAAATCAAAAACCAAAGGAGATGCTTCAGATGAAGGTCGATCACGAAGTCAACGAAGCAAAGCACAAAAGAGTTACGATCCGGATAAGAGTGTGTCCCCTGAGACAGAGAACGAGGAGCTTCCTGCAAAACGAACCCGCAAGCCCAGGATGAACCTTGACATGGGCGCGGAAACTCAGCAGCGTGGACGCAATGCACACAGCCGAGGCGCTACCCCACCTGTGAGAACTTTCCCATCTGGCAAGCGTGTTGGACGACCACCGACCAAGTCGAAGCTTAAAGACTTTGAAGTTCCACCTGAGTCTACTGACGCAGCACTGGAGAATGGTACGGGCCCAAGAAAGCTAGCTCCCAAACAGGAAGAGCAGCTCCATGATGCGGCACTTTCTCTTGCTAGCAAGCAACGCGAGTTGGTAGTCAATCACACTCAGGTATATTTCACGGGAAACATTGGGGAGGCTGTCTACGGAGGAAATGGACAGACATCACGACCATCATCTTCTTCTTCGGCTGAGGGAGGCAAGAAACGAAAGCGAGAATCGACTGATACTGGAAACAATCCTCGTGTACATGACTATGGCCAGATGACCCCTATTCTGCCATCTACATCTGTCCCTCAATCGGGTACAGCCACTCCTGCGCCTGGTCCAGCCCCAAAGAGTCGAAAGCGCAAGGCCAAGGATACAGAAATCGACGTGTCTTTACTCAACCCAGTGGAACTCGAGGCATATGAAAAGAAAAAGGCAAAATCTGCTAAACTATCTTCAAGTTTGAAAAGCCGATGGGAGAGAGGTGAGATGGCCGGAGCAATGGAGACGAGAAAGGCAACGAACGCTGCAAAGAAGGCGGCCAAGGCGGCGATGACAACGGGCATGGTATCACCACCGGAACCGCCTGCGATTGTCCCTCCAACTTCTTTCAACCACACAGCTACTGCCAAATTTATTCAGCCTCCGCAGACAATCGCTCCTGCTGCTTCACAACCCCAACAACCGGCTGCACCCGCACTACCCGCACCGAAGCGCAAGCAATCAGTTCAAAAGTCGAAATCATCCCCGCTCTCCTCTCCAAAAGGTATTACCAAGGCCAAGAAGAAGGCCGTGTTACCACCAGCCATCAACGCCCGAAACGTCGGCGGTAGGGCGAGAAAACCAAACCGATTAAGAATGAGCATGGACGGAACAGATGAAGTGGAGGGAGGGGAGATGAGACAGCAGTATAAGAGCGAGTATGATCAGTACCAGGCGCTTGCTTCCCCACATTCACAGGTTGTATTGGGAAAGCGTGTTAGAAAACCAAGGCTCGATGTTCGTGGGGCTGAGGCCTCTGGTGACGATTTGGAGGACGAGGAATACGATGAATGAGCGAGCGGCTTTAAAAGGGCTTTTTTCATGAATGTACATAGGTATAGGATATTCCACGTGCTTTGGGCACGAATTCATAGGGGTCCATGGGAAAAAACTTGAAATATTAATAGATGCTTCAAAACGTTATTTTTACTTTTTTTCAGATAAATTTCAAGTGATTTATGTAGGTGAATTCTTTTGAAACAAGTACTATGGTTACCTGGAGATATTCCGAGTAAATATATCTTCGATTCTTTTTGTTTAGGCTATTAAAGAAAGGCTAGTAGAGACTAGCGAGTAGATATACTAGATACCACAATTTACAGGGACTACTTATATATCACACTTTTTAAGTATACTTCTAAATTTAACTTTTCTATTATATTGTTTTGTTTTAGTTTTTGTAAGAAATGAGAAAATAGGGACCTAAGAATTATAGAAATGTAAATAGAAAACAGACAAGGAATTAATACATTTATAGGTAGAGCATTTAGAGAACTAGACGATATAGAATATAAATTATACCCTATAATCTTATACATTCCTTCAAGCTAAACGTATAGCCTTGTATCTTTTTACATTGTCTACTTGAGACGGGAAGTTCATGTCCCTTTTTACTGCTTGTTCGCTACTTGATAGCTTGTTGAAAAGTTTGCTACGGTTCTTGTGGACTCTGTTTCTGTTGTGGATTTCTCCAAAGTACTAGGTCTCGACCGGGGTTTACTGGAGTGCTTGGATTTTAGCTTTGGTTATTCTAGATTGGAAAGGGATTGAAGAGGATGGGGTTTATACGTAGAACCCTTTGCAAAAGGAAATTCGGTTTGGATTATGATGAAATGATCTATGGAGAATATGAAGCGTTTTTTGAGAGGATGAGAGTGGATTATTCGAGATGTATGTCAACTATTCGAGCCAACATAGAAGGAACGAGGAAGTAGTTTCTCGTGGACAAATAGAGATGGAGTTCGACCCCCCCACCTTGGGTTAGACGTTGGTGCGGACTGAATTACATTTACATGTACCCCACCTTGGAACCATGGCTCATGGCGATAAGACGGCACTTCCAATCTACATGTCCCCCGCCCCTCTTTCCGACCGGTATCAGAAGGTGGGGGGAAGAATAACATCGGATTCTGGTTTGGCATCCATATCTGTGGTGCAGATGCCAAGTTCAAGTACATATTCATCTGTTTCTCTCGATATCTCAGGGAACCGCAACATATTTCTCCAAACAAAACACGGAACAAGACAGCAACAGTTATGGCGCCGATAACCTTTGGGCCCGCACATAGGCAGTGGAAGTACCAGCCAGAGAGTAAGACGTATGATGTCTCAGGTTCGGAGACCGGTGAGAAATTGAAGATTGAGACGAGTGCGGGTGTGCAGGGGACGAGTGTGGTTCTTGATCCGGGAAAGACTGCGTTCGTTATTGTGGATATGCAGAATTACTTTTTGGATGGGAGGTGTATGGATCATCCTAATGGGATCGCGGCGATTGAACCGACGATTAAGGTGTTGGATGGGTGTAGAAAGACGGGTGTACAGGTATGTAACCTCTCTCTTAAATCCTTTATTCATCAATTCTCTTGTCTGCATGAATCAGAGTTGAGAAGTGGCAGGAGTGAGATACTTAGGAGGCAAGTCACTGATGCACACCTGTCAGGTAGTCTGGCTCAACTGGGGCCTCACCGACCTAGATCTCGAATCCATGCCTGCAGGTATCCAACGCGGCTTCATGAAAGATACACTGCTGGCCTCCACCTCCCAGATCCGTCCTTGGGTCGGTCTCGGTTCCGAGCTGCCAGATGACCAAGGACGAGTCCTTTTCAAGGGATCTTGGAATGCGGATATCTATCCCAGACTCAAGGTTCATATCCAAGAAGAGGATGTGCATTGTGCTAAGAATCGCATGAGTGGGTTGTGGAGAGAGTAACAGGAGCTGTTCAGCTATTTGAAGGACGCGGGAAAGGAGACGATTTTGTTTGCGGGGGTTAATACGGATCAGTGTGTGCTGGGGGCTTTGACGGATGCGTATAATAATGGATGGAATTGTGTGTTGATTAATGATTGTTGTGGAACTACCACGAAGGGGGCGAGGGAAGTGGTGGTTGGGAATGTTGGAGTGAGTACTGTACCGAATTGTGTGCTTTGGAGGGGATTGATTACTGACCGGTGTCTTGATATAGGATCATTACGGGTTTGTTATCGATAGCAAGGGCTTCGCGGCTGCGGGTTCTGGAAAAGCGGGATGATGATAATGATGTGATGTGATGGGTGGGAAATTGTACGAGTACTGGTATTCTTGATTGTCGTGTCGCAGTGAGTAATCTGGTTGCTTTTGTGGGGATGGTGTTGTGCATTGCCGATGGTCTTATGCTTACCAGTGTATATCCGATAAATGCATATTATGGAGGTCTCACCAACATTAATAATTGGGTGACTTTTTATTCTGCAGAGGTGTGATAAGACTTGCATGAGACGCTCAACGATGTATGATTTGTGTTGTGTAGTTTTTTCTTCTTCTTCTGGCTTGCTTGGTGATTCTCGTATTATCTGCATACGAGATCCGCAAAAGTGCCGGAATGCACCGATGATGATTAGGCCCTTCGTATATACAAAATTCTCTCCATTCAACTCCGTCCACTTATTCCCAATTCACCAATCCAAATAAGATGACAGCCTGTTGGCATGCTAACGAACCAAGTCCCTGTCCAAAATGTTGAGAAACTCCAAATGCCCCCAAAACGCCTTTCCCAATGCATCGCCGTATAGGCCCGGTAGTTTATCGCTTCCAAAATGCTTCCGAAAAAATGCAGATGCTGTCATGAATGATTGTCGAGAACAAAAGAAATTGAAAGTGTCGATTGACTTGCTGAGGTGTTATGCATTTCGTGATGCGAATCTTGCTGCCGAGTTTCCGTTTCCTAGACATAGTCCTTCGACACAACATGCTGATGGTGCCATTTGGCCCATTAATATGGCGTCTCTTGTTGCCTGATTGAATGTTAGATTTGGTTGGGAGAAAATGGGGGCAAAGGTGAGGTTGGTGGTACTTACGTCTGTGCATGGGATAGGTGTCGCTGCAACGAATGTGGAGGCCGAGAGAATCATGACTGCGAAGGCCGACAAGGATGTTGAGAAGTACATTGTTTGTTTGAATTGTGGTGTTGTCGGATCGTTGGACTTTTTTATTTCCGATATGATATCAACGAATGGATGTTCGGTTACTTGTGTGTGACAAGGTGAAGGGTCTCGTTGTTCTTATATCGATCGACCCGAGGCCCAATTCCAACAAAAGTTTCCTTAAAAGTGACGATTTATTAATAGCCAGACGGGAAAGGCGAGTAGCGAATGTGATATGTTGGGAGGCTCAGAGTTGGTTGGCCTTTGAAACACCGAAGGAAGATCACTAGATGAGTTGGAATCCTGTCACTTGTTGGATGCAATGGTTGGTACTTAAGTTGTTGGGTATCGAGTGGACAAGCTCTCTTATAAGAAGCACCCGTTGGTGAGATAAGCCATGCTCAAGGCAACAATTGAAAAGATACGGCTGAAGCCGAGTGATGTGATGAGCATTGGCAGCCAGCATCGGCATCGCATGGCTAGCTTGGATGCATGGCTTATCTCCATCCGTTTGCGGACAAGGTGGCCATGGCTGCCGATTATTGTCGCTAACCAGGTTGATCCGAAAAGACTAATGAATGGGCACGTTTCCCTCGCTTGTATTGCCCATACGAATTCTGGCCATCAGCACTACTCACGCCATGCTGCGCTCGGTGTGCTCGAGTGAATGACATTTGTTTTTCTGGCTGTGCTGTGTACATTACCGAGAGATCCAATCCTCGTGAAGCTTAGCTGGGTGGCGCCACACCCGACAAATAGAGTTATCCCGGTGGTTGGTAGAAAGATAAAAATAGGTCGGGCTGTGGCTGTCCGGACGCAGTGAAAGAATGATACAAAGCCATGACGACGACCGCGAGGAGCAGCAAAAGAAAAGAGTCAGAATAACCTTTCTTTCTGATACAATTACGCATGCTCGAGAGCCAGAGTGAAGTGCACGGAGTTAGTTAAACATATCGTCTTGCAGTGGTGACTTTCTTCATACTTAGTTGGGCTCGGGCGGTCAAACAGCTGAAGGAGGCTGGTTCCTGGTGGAAATTTGTTATCGTGAGATGCGCAACTTCTCATAGGGAAGATCGATTCATCAAAAAGTTATCTTTTGACATTAACAGACCGTCTCCTTGAATCGATGGATTACCATCAGAGTCGATTCATAAGGTAGTCATGGAACATCAAAGCTATGTTTTTAGGTTTCATGTTCATCCTATCCTTTTAAGGTTGTAAGGAATTGACTTTTTTATTCTACGAAGTAACATCGTAGAGGATGGCCTCACCGAACATACTAATCCTCTGCCCTCGTAGGAGGGGTAGCAGATGAACATTACTCGTGATGAGGTTTAGTTAGGGTACTAGGTATGAACTACTTCGAAGTTGCGTCCAGGGCTATGCATACGAGTTCCTCGTTGCCATGTGCCATGACCTTGCCATCTTTCGGAAGTTCTCACGAACAAATGGTCTGTCACGGATACGGAAAGCTTGTTTTTACAGTACGGGAGGGAACCCACCGTCGTGTTCTTTGGCTTCAACCAGCCTACTCTTATGAATACGAATTCTTCTTTCGTCTGTGAGACAATTGATTATATGCGCGATGTGTTGCGAAAGCGATTCTTCAATTTGTATCTTTTAATTTGATTTGGAGGCCGAATAAGGAAGGGAAGAACCGGGTGTTTGCCTTTAATTTCGATCTGCACACGCCGCAAGGGAGACCATGTGCTCGGGAATTAAAAATCTCACTCTCACACGAAGCTTACCCAAGTAAGTATGTACGAGCCGCCGCTCCCTACAGTATAAGAAGCCAATGAAAGGCGGTCTCTCGCGTCTATGAAAAACCAAGCGCGCAAATATGACTTCCACGATCCTTCCACGTTCAGGTTCTTGAACTGTGCCATTCAAGTTTGAAAATACGATCCTTCTCGTAAACCATATATTTCTGGCTTCTGGTCCTTTTTTTGTAACCTTCTCATGAATTTCTTTTTACTTTCACTTAAGAAGTTGACGCCGAGTATCAGTTAAAGGTGATTTAATGAATTCGAGATGAAGGGATCCTTGCATTAATAGGAGAGCTTGAATCATTGTCGTCTGTGCGCTCGACCTTCGCCGATGGAATATTTTCCCAAATTCTAAATGGTTAATTCCATATATATTCCATATTGGGAAGGCTGTAGAAAGATAGGAATCGATTAAATGGTACTCATGCACGCATAACTTATGCATGTATAAGCCCACGCACAGGCCACTACAAGACGTTCCACTCGTTCTCCACTACTAAAATACTACTACAACACCTACTATTTTTTTACTATTAGGATTAGAAATAAAAGTGTAGACGGGCTCGGGTTAGGGTTTGGTTAGAGTTAGGGTTAGGGCTAGAAGTTAGGGTTAGTGGAATATGATTTTTGGCTGTTTTGTAGTGTAGACATAGCTAAGTGGCTCCCTTTTATGTCAAAGATGGCACGGGCCTCCATGAGTACCATTTAATCGATTCCGAAAGATAATGTGGGTGGAGTTTTATATTTAGTTCCGCTGAGCTAAATTTACCTAGTCCCGAAGGACGTGTAGAGTTTGCTTAGTAGTAAGAAACCTGGTTATTGCTCTGTACACGCTATTAAATGTTATTATGCCAAAAGTCTAGCACAACTTAATTAATTGTCCTATTTCACCTAGGTTAATAAAGAGTGAATGATATCAATTATTCTAAACTGTTCATATAATTGATTTAGTTGTGTGAGGTCTTTAAGGATAATATTTTTCTAGGGCTTAGGGGTGTGCAGAGTAATGCCCGCCTCTCTTGCATATAACTATCCTTGTGCTTCTGTAATCTACACTCCCACTACTCTTCCTTATACAAGGTAAGCCTCCGCGAATCTCGTAAACCACTTTCCTTCTCTCCTATACTACTATGTTCTAGGACGGTATTCCACACTCTTCTAGTCGTCTACGCTTACGCTCTAGCAAGCTACCTAATAGTACGTACTCTAAAGTCTAGTAAATAAGGATTTAAACCCTATAGATTTACTATCTTAGAATTACTGCTAGCGCTCCTTCCTTTCTACGTAGAATGTATCTTTGAATAATCGTACCGGCGAGAACAACCTTAATTTCGAGGGTTGTGAAAATAAACCAAGAACTTCGAAACCCCGAATTACCCGTTTAAACAATTAATTAACTTAAAAGGTCGAAAGTTGAAATGACAATCTTGCATACGAGCCAGGACGCCCTCTTTGCGGGAAGTTATCAGCAAGATGATGTAGATAGAGTGTTATTAAGTTCCACTACACCTGCCTAGTCTCGAAGGACGTCTAGAATCTAATTAATATTACATATAACCAACCTTGTGCCTCTGTATTCTAGACTTACACGGCAATAGTTCTAAGGACATATAAAAGAAAACGGTCACTTACAAAGTTCTAGAGGCTTCATCGAATTTATTTCTTGGTTTCGTGTTACGGTTTCCTTGTTGTATTTCTGATCAACTTTTTTGTACATACCTCAAGCATGGATCGATGTCATCAGTGTTCGGCACTTGGAATTCCTTTCTATTCTAGACCTCCCCGATAGAACATCCCCTTCCATTAAGAATACACTCTCCTCTGGAATATATTATATTGCGTAGTAGAATTATGGAATCTAGAGTAGAGTTATTACGTGATGTTTGAGACAGTTATTCGGTTAGACATCCTAGGCAAAAAAAACTATTGGCTTTACTAATAAGTGTGTATACGTAACTAGTTTTACCTATGGAGTAGTAGTCGATTACTCTGGTATACATAATGCGTGCTATGCTAGCTAGGGCATAAGACTAAGAGATATAGTAAATAACTGACCGATTCACTAATTGCTAAATACTATCTTATTGTGAGGGTTAGAACCCATAGCGGGGCTCGGGCCAAGAGCCCTCGCTAAGCTAAGCGACCCCGCCTCTGGAACGCCATGGAATAAGATAGAATGCTATGACGCAGAAGATTGGTAATACTATGGAACAGTGTTGAATGCAATGGAAATGCTACATTTAGTATAAGAGTAGAGGAGGAACATGTATTTACAGACCACGTAGTTCTTAATTGAATATTGAACCGACACCTTTGAGTTGTTCGAGGTCTGGCCTCTCACACTTATTTAACTTAACTGTAAGCTCTCTCTCTGTAATTAAAAGTGAAGAATATATGTCCTCTGGAATTCCATAATTCCTGAGGTATCATGTAAAGAATATTCCATTCCATTTTGAAGGAGGTCTAAAACGTTCTATATGGAATGGAACTCCACATAATTCATGGAATCGTATTCCAGATGCCAAACACTGGATGCCGAGAAGGCACCGTGCTCCAGAGCTGTTGTTAGGAATAAGGAGATATACTACGGCGATATATTGATACTTGGAGCTGCAACCGTCTAACGACCATGCGGCAAGAGACCCACACTAGTATTATTTGTATTATTTGTTGAATGATTCCTGATAAACCTCTTAGTTGCAGTCAAACATTTTTTACCTTGGCAAGTTGACTATTCTTTCTTTTCAAGTGGCTCTTCATCACCTGTGACAGCAATTTTAACAACTTTCTTTCTGGCATTTTGGCGGTCTTTCTTCAGCAAAGTTTTTCAAGTATTCTTAATTCCCATTGCTATGTTGTTCCCTTTTAACAGCAACAGTTTGAACTGGCTATTTTGGTACTTTGTTTTGAAGTTCCTCTGTCAGCTGGGTCTCAAAACTGTTCTGGCGAGGAGGTTACACAGAAGACATCCGACAGCTAGAGTAAGAGGGCGTATAAGAGGGGGAGGGAAGGAGGGGGAGGTTCCCCAAGGGAGCCGCCGGAGGGGTATAGGCAGAAGGTATGGCACCTGCGCTACAAGTGACTCCCGAGGGACCTTATACGAAAATAGAGGTGAGAAAAGGGGGCGTGAGAGGGTTATAGTAGAGAATCTGTATCATGTGGAATACTATGAATTTTACAGAAAAATAACTCTGTCCTTTGGCTCTCCTTTGGCTCTTCCTCCTATATAAAGTGACTTTTGCGATTTGCGATTTAGTTATCTAGTTTAGTAGTAGATTCAGGGTGCCGTATTAGGAGAGCTAGCCAGGCTTGCAAAAGTAGTGTTACCACTTTCTAAGGTGTCGGGTAATCACTCGTTTAGGAGTAAGCTGCGTAGTTCCCTGTTTACTCCTCCCATGATGGTAACTAAAATCGGTGGCCAATTTACAAGAGAAGTTAGTGGGTGGACTGGCCATGGACCCAGGGGTCATATTTGTACTAGGAATAAGCAGTTTTCAGACGTCCTTCGGAACATTTGGTACAATAGTAATTAAATCATCACTCAAATTCAAGTTCTACCTAAGTTAGGAAAAGTGTAGAATATGGTTTAAGGTTTTGAACGCGTATGTTCATAATACTATTTTAGCGTTCGTGTTGGGTTTCATACTACATAGGTGCGGCCGGAGTTTTGCTCAACTCTCTTACTACCGTGATAAATCCATGTTAACAAATACTCTAAGAAGGGCGGGTGTAGTACGGAGCAGTGTAGAGCAGTGTGAACTAGTGGCTCGCACTCCCTAGAATCCCTGGTACTCCTCCTCACTCAACGCTATCCACTCGCATCTAAATGGCTATCTACTCGTCTAGTCTAAGATTACAGTTCGAAAACGAAACCGAGTACCCGAGTACCATTTTCGAAACATCGGATTTTATGAATTTGGGGATGTTCCACAAATCGTTTTCTAGTCAAGCAAAGAAAAGCATTCCAATGTCGTGGAATACTTGAGAAATTTGTTATCGGAATTTCCGATATTATTGCTTGGAGCGAGAGTTTTGGATGCGTTGTTTACATAGAGGGTCTGGACAGCTCGCGTCTTCCCAACCCCCGTCCTCTTACATACCCCTCCCCTTGCTTAAGACTTGTTATAGGAAGGGCTCAAACCCACAATATAGAATTCTAAGCCAATTGGATAGTCTGTTTCGTGTGAAGGTATATCAGAAATCAATAAAGGGGGGGATAGGGGGGAATATACCAAATAAAGGGAACCGGACTTTTGGAGCACAACTGTAAGAGAGGCGAGCATTGCTCTGTACAAGCTATCAAAAGTCATTATATCGAAACTCTAGCATAAGTAACTTAATTGTCCTATTTCACCTAGTATAATAGGGTGATTTGGTAACCGATTTTTAATGTTAGTGGTAAAGTTTTTTAGCGTACAAGTAATAAGGTTTATGATATTATAAGAGGTTTAGCTGGCCGATTTTAGTGAAGAATTGTTATCGAATAAAGACTATACAGGGACAGTTTCTAATATAAATACAAGTACGAGGAGTGTCAGAAGACGAGGGCACAATATAGAATGGATAAGCTGGAACACAGAGAGAAGTTAGCTAGGGGGCGAGCAGGGCTCTAATATAGGGCTGTCTATGGGCATGGAAGTGTCCTGAATAGGACTAGCGCCTTCTATGGAATATGCTAGTGCCAGACAGTACAAGACAGGAGAGCCGAGTGCTCGTGTCGTAACAATTGCCGCCACAAAATCGAAAGACGATGCCCCAGCGTCACCAATCCCTCGGTGGACGAGACTCTTAATAAGTACTTATCCGAAGAATCAAAGCAGATAAACATGCTGACAAATCCAAATCCAAATAAATCAAATCCAAATTAGTGGCTCTTTATAAGCACATACCGATATCCGTGCAAGTCCAAATGCAAAATCCAAATCCATGTCTGAGAGAGGAGGCTCTTGATGAGCACAATCCGGTGTCCATTCATTAATATCCATACTAAATCCAAAGCAATGTGATGTGCAACCTAAATGAGTGATATGTCGCAAGCGAGTAAGTGAGCAAGCGACAGGGGGGTCGGTGTGTGTGTGTCCTCGTTCCTGAAAGTCCTTCAAGATCCTAAGCATATTTTTCCTGTCGTATTATCCTCCGTTTCTCCTTTTGTTCCTCCGAGGTTAAATAAATAAAAACCGAAGCCTCTTCTGTCCGAATATCGTACCTAGTTACTCTCTTAATGGTACTCGCTTAGTATAAAGGGGGGCGATTCGTACTTTAGTTGGTTTACAGTAAAGCGGTATTCTTTGTAAGGTATCCACTAGCTCGGTTTGTACTATGAGGGCAGACTTTGTCGGTTTTGAAGGGGAAGGGATCGATTTTAAGTATTCTCCCGTAATTACAGTCGGTGCGATTAAGTCTGAGCCAGTTAGCCGAACCCCACCAAAAATCGACGATTTGCCTAGTTTGCTATAACTATACAAGCGCTGAATAAAAACCTTATTCTTTTTATACACCTATAGTTAAGTATGTTATTAATACTTTTATATAGATGTATTAAGCTAAATAGAAAGACTTTATTAGTATATATCGTGACCTTCTAGATGTTCTTATTTTTGTGCCGAATTTAGGCCGAATTTGGTACGAAATACACTTTTTCTAAAAATGGTTAAATTTATACGCCTTTTACTCTCCCCCTTATCCCTTATATTGTCTAACAAAATCCGAAGAGACAGAATAGAGGGGAATGTTAAGATAAAAGGGATTGTATAAAGGATTATATAATTTATAGTAATCTTTTATAATTTCACTCCAAGTAAACATGCCGAGTTTTGGTGTAAAAAGTGGAAATGGCTTAGACTTTCTGCCTAATACTGTAACAAGGAGTCTATCTAGAACAGGAACGCTTACATTACTTGTACCAGGTTCAAATGGAGACTAAAAAGTGGGATGACTTGTAGATTACCTTTTGTTAGTAAAGGGTCTGGACAGCTCGCGTCACCCCCTCCCCTGTATACGACTTGTTATAGGCAGGGTATAACTCTATAATATAGCCCTCTAAGCCAATTGAATTGTCCGATTCATGTGGAGGTATATTAGAAAGTGACAAAGGGGGGGGGCCGAGCTGTCCAGACCCTTTACTTGTACTAACAAAAGTTTGGGCCTTATTTGACTTAGGGTAGTGGCAACACTTTAGGTAGGTTTTCAACAACTTTTTAATGCGAACCTACACTTATAATCGCCAATAAAAAGTGGTTGCCAAATCACCCTAATAAGAATTAAAAAGTAACAATTGTTCTGAACTATTCGTATAATTGATCCAGTTGTGTAAGGTCTTTAGGATAACATTTTTATAACTCTGGTGTGTACAGAGTAATGCCCACCTCTCTTACCGTAGTAAATCGAGCGCATAGAAAATGGGTGAGGGGGTGGTGGAGTAACAGAAGTTGGCAAGACTACGAGCCACTTACTCAAGCGTACAAAAGATTATCTAAATTACTAAAGTGCTACCAAATTACTACTGTATTTTTATATAACAAAGTAAATTATAACGCACAGTGCCACATAGTAAAATCTACCTACAGTGTCCTACAGTCACGTGGCGACTTTTTACTCGGTTGTCACAAATACCCCGCATAAAAGAGGGACTTCTAGCGAGTAACGTACTTTTGCAAGCGAATACGATAAGTGGTGCCAGTTGCCGGTGGAAGGAGAGCATCCTGAAGGAGCTTTAGCTTGGTGGAAGTTACACCATCAGGAATACCCTCTTTTATCACAAATGGCCAGGGATATATACTCGATTCCTGGTATGTCGGCAGAAGTTGAGCGGTTGTTTTCAAGTACTAAGTTAATGCTCCCCCGGCAAGGAACTCTCTAAATGCAGGGAGTATTCAGGCAGGCGAGTGTATTCGAAGTTGGACTAAATCTAATATTATTATGGGAGATTACTTTGGTTATTTGAGCACAGTACAGCAAAGGAAGGAGAACTTTAGATTGCAGGAATCAGAAGTGTAAATAGCTTCAAATTCAAATTATTTTAATGGATAACTGGCTTACCACTGGTTAACCACCAATAAGGACAGTTCGGTTCGGTTATAGATTCTGGCCCAGTGGTTTGGTTCAGTTTTGCTTCAAAGTTATCGGTTAACCCTCCATTGGCAGCACTGCCTCTGGTTCGCACTGCCCCGCATTCCCCCCACCCACTTCGGACTTTTTATAAGTTCAGTTTGCTACGGTGCTTTCTAATCGTTACACAATTGCCGGTTAGCCAGGTTAACCAGGGTTGACCAGGTGCTGTCGGAACTCTTGAACCGATCTTCAGCCTGGAATTTCCTTGAATTCCGCCGCACGGTGACTTCATATATAAGGTGGGCTGCAGTAGAATATGTACTTAGCTCAGGAGACATCAGCTTTTTCATTCGGATGAACAGTAGCCCTCTGCTTTCCAATTTCTTATTTTATCAGTAGCTGGGGTTCTCTCAACCGCAAACACACTTTTCGTGTGCATCCCTATTATCCTCAACCTAACTGCTTGCTACTTGAAAGACTTCAAATCCTCCATAAGATGTCGAATTTTCACAATTTGGCAATCCTAGGAGTAGTATCCGTGGGTCTCAAAGATACCCAGTAAGTTTTTACCAGCTAACGTGTAGCTCTAACACCAGCTCTTTCTCTACTACTCTGGTATCGTGGTCTACCGAATCTTCTTCCATCCTCTTCGCATATATCCAGGGCCATGGCACGCTAAATTTTGCAATTTTGCTTGGTTACTACTGGTTCAATGGAGACTGCCATCTTTGGACAATAAAGCTCCACGAAACATATGGGAGTGTCGTTCGAACCGGATGAGATCAGCTCGCTTTCACAGAGGGAGGTGCTGTAAGTATTGCATTAAGTTCAACCCTATTATAAATCCAGCTTCTAATATCAGATTCTTTTAGTGGAACGGTAAGAAATTACATTTTTGAGTAACGAAATGATTCTAATGATATAGACATCTATGGGCTCAAATCACAAGGAGGTGCGAATTTACCGAAAGATAATCGACGTCGAAGCGAAGAACCTAATGGCGCCGCGAGTACTGTAGGTCATATGTGTTATCAAGAATGAACTCCAGCTAAATAAAAGTAGGTACTTTCAAATGAAGAGGACCATAAACGCATGCGAAGATTACAAGCTCACGCGTTCTCCGAAAAGGCTTTAAGGGCACAGGAATTTGTACTTGATAGTTATGTCGATAAGTTGATCAAAAGTCTACGCGAAAAGGCAGCAACTCCAGCAAGCAGTGTTGTGGATATGGTTTTGTGGTACAAGTACGTCTCTTTCTTTTTTTTTGGTTTCGAGATTGGTGAAAATAAGCCGTGTCAAACATTCATATTTTCTAGTATCCACGTTCTCTACAGATTCCAGGCTAACATCATTTCAGCTGTACCACTTTTGATATTTTAGGTGATCTCGCCTTTGGGCAATCGTTCGGTGGCCTAGAAGAGGGTAGTCTCCACGTATGTTTGTTGCCACATGATACGTTCTTGTTAACTCACAGAAAATAGCCATGGATCAAATTAATTTTCAACACCATCAAAGCAGAGGCGTTTCTAGTAGCAGCACGCGAGTTTTGGAAGCCACTGGAACTTCTGGCAATATGGCTATTAGCTCCAAAAGGTCTCATGTCAGTCAATATGGAGCATGCCATGTTCGCATACGCGAAAACAAAGGAGAGATTGGCACAAGGGGCATCTGATCGACCTGATATTACGAGTTACATTCTCAGGCATAATGACGAAAAGGGGTAAGCAACGTTATACCAAGAAAATGTGTGACAGACGTTAATGGAAGAAGGATGACAATACCGGAGATTGGATCCAACGCTGCACACCTCATTGTTGCTGGAAGTGAAACCAGTAAGTCTCATGAGCTTTTCCTCAAAAGTGTTGCGCTTACATGAATTTTTCAAAGCTGCAACCTTCTTATCTGGAATAACATATAATCTACTGCGCACTCCCGAAATTCTTGCAAAGCTGCAAAACCTCATCCGTAGCACATTTGAGACTGCGGAATCCATCAACGTTCTCGCTTTAGGCCAACTTCCCTACCTTACTGCTGCTCTTGAAGAAGGGTTCCGCACATGTCCTCCGGTTCCAATCGGACTTTTTCGTCGGACGGCCTCGGAAGGAGCCATGATCTGCGATCTTTTTGTGCCTGAAGGCGTGTCAGTGACAATTCATCACTTGGCTGCGTATACGAGTGAACAGAACTTCGAGAATCCTAAGCAATTTGTGCCCGAAAGGTGGGAGAAAGAAGCAACTTTGACTGTACCTTACAAGGATGATGACAGAAAGGTCTTGCAGCCCTTTAGTTATGGACCGAGAAATTGGATCGGAAAGAAGTGAGTTCAAATGCTCGTCCATCGTGTGTTGATTTGAGAGTCACTGACCGGGAATAATTAGCCTTGCTTATGCGGAAATGCGACTCATTCTTGCGAGGGTTCTATGGAATTTTGATCTGGAGTTGATGCCTGAGAGTAGAGATTGGGATAACCAGAAGACTTACGGGCTGTGGGAAAAGAAACCTATGATGGTGAAATTGACCACTAGGACCGCATAATTTGGCTCGAAACGACGAAGGATCGATAGACTCGGTGTCAAGAATGATTTCAGGTACTAGAAATAATGTAACTAAGATTACATTTGAAAAGTCAGTCTACACACTTTGGCAATTAGGAGTAGATACACTGGTTAATATATAGTTGAAATTGACTATCCGCCCTTCCTTGATAATGGCCCTGGTACTATAGCTCAGCCTCCTAAGAAGATTGCATCCAACTATTCTGCTTCGACCACCTCTACCATGTTCTCCGCTACTTCCTTGCTCTCCTCTACCTCTGCGCCCTCCTCAGCCAACCCCGCTCTTTCCTCGAGTAAAACTACCACAATGCCCATGTCGAGGATTCCGGAAGGAGTGCTTTTGATATTTCTTCGCTTACAGTAATTCTTCTTCTAGAAAGCCCAAGAGTATAGAATTAACTTTAGTATAAGGACTTAGCCTGATATGTTTGTCTTTTACTAGAACTTGTATCATTATCTAACCATATAATTTATAAAATCGTTGTTTTATAGAACCCTAGATGAATGGATATTATATTAATACTTATATTTTAAATATTTCTCTTAGCTACTTCTGATCTTAGTTCATTTAACGTATGAGGAAATAGGAAGTCAGAGTGGTACGACGCAAGGTCTCACAGTACTCTAAGGTCTTCCTGGGTTGGATCTTATTCTGGGCTACCGCCTTATGAAAAGGAGTGTGATTATTTCTGTGTTTTTCAGTTGCCTCGCTTAAGTCGGTAGCGTTCGGGATGGTAAAACTGACAGGTGTGACACAATCTCTATTGCCTACCGGTCTATGTCTACTTGTAATTTCAAATTGTCATGTCATGCTTGTATTCCTGGTAATGGAATTGATTGATGAATTTGTGGGTGGGTTATGAGGTTCGCTAGGTGCTACGACTAGCTATTTTACCAACTAAGCGTGAACAGATGCGACACCTGGAAATCATCGCGTTACCAAGAGGCATCATGTAATAGAAAATTCGGGTTTAGTATTTCTACATGAATTATCATCTGTCTATTCTCATAAGACTTGCAGGTTATATCACACCTAGAAGCAAACCCACAATGTCTCTTTCTCTCAACGTATTTAAAGGAAAGAACCCCTCCATCTTCTCTAAATCCTCGATTATGATCCCACCAATCATATTCTTCCCGTCCTTCCCCCAACATTCCTGGGCTTCTGTAATAAATGGTTAAACTTCCCCGCATTCGAATTCGGAGCCCAATATCTTCGAGGATCCCCACCGCCTCCACCCATTCTCCCACCACCCATATCACCCATAGCATTTCCAGAACCATATCCACCTCCCATGCCACTTACACCGCCAATTCCACCTACACCACCCATCCCCTCACCCATAGGATTTCCCCCAGCACCAGGAGTAGGAAAACGATTACCCATCTGGGCATGATACGGTATATTTCGTTGCCGAGGGTTGTGGTTTGGTAATGGAGGAGGGTATTGTTGTTGTTGCATATGTTGGATGATAGGGCTGGATTGTTGGTAGGCAGTACCACCTAAGTTAGGGGCGCCGGTTGATGCATTGAGTGGGGGAGGTGGAGGTGGGGGTTGATTGTAGTTGCCTTGTCCCATTGGTCCTTCGCCTCCTCTCATGCCCCTTGAGTATGGTCTCGGTTGTTGTGGATTGTATTGACCACCTTGACCACCTCCGCTACGTCCAGAATGTGGTGTCTGACCACTACCTGTCCGTCCGTAGTGCGGTTTTTGACCGCCGCCAGAGCGGCTGAATCCTGGACCTTTGAATAATGACATAGTGTTGCATATGTTGGTGTGTTGGTATATCTTAGGTCTGACTTCTCCCGGAAGGTCTTTTTGAATATGACGTTTAGAAAATTTCCGAGAAAAAGAGGCAGGAAGGCTTTTTTATAGAGCGATCGAAGAACGACGGAGTCATGAAATAACGAGGTGGTAGTGAATGTTGCTATGATTTAGAGGGAAGAGAATGATTGGGTAGGCAATACGTTCTATGAGATGCTAGACGTAGAAGTGAATGTCTTCCAATTGATTCACACGATCTTGAAAATCTAGGCATTCTGCAGTTATACTTATGAGCAGAAAATCAGTGAAAGATTTTTTTTCATTACAAAATGTAAAAGCGGAAGCCAAAGTATTGGATTTGATGATCAAAGTGCTATGAGTGGCTTGCTTGTCGTTCTCTCCCTGCGCCGAAACCGTGAATTAAGCGAGAGTGGAGTCAGTGGACCTGCCTTACTACAACATTTCAAATCACAACGTTACTCCTTTCGAGCCAACTCTGCTCCTAAGTCCCTCACTTCTTCCTCTCCGTATTAAGAAGGAAAAATCATAGTGCCGTATTATCCCCTGAATCATATCAAAAATCTCGCTAAGTAGTAATGTTTCTCTGCCTACATTCTCAAAAGATACACCATAATCATGATACACTCCGTCGAGTAAGTCTCCCTATTCTTCATCCCACTCAAATTGAAGAGAACAAAGGGAAAAGAAGAGAAAGTTATATTATTTTATTATATATTATTACTGACCCCATTATAGAGACACCCAACCACCAGTCTTTCTAAGTACAAACCAAATGAACCCACCAACGTTGTCTAACCTGTCCTTGCGTCCTCTCAGAATTTTTCTAACATATCCGAGAGACAGAAGTGCTTGATTTGTTTAAAGCAGATATCAGTTGTTTCCCTATGTGCCTCAAGTTGCATTGGATCTTGGTCTTCGACGAGGAGGAGGGCGAGACGAATCTAGACCTCTCTGACCACTCCACGCCATGGACTGTGACGGAGGAGTTTGCTGGTTAGTATTCCAAGTTCCCTGTTGTCGTGAGGATCCCCGTGGAGGGGGAGGAGGAGAAGACGCCTGGCGAGCCCTATTACCGCTCCTGGAGTATGAGCGTGCAGGAGGAGGAGGAGGAGACGCCTG
Source organism: Hymenoscyphus albidus (assembly GCA_911693285.1). Classification (NCBI taxonomy): domain Eukaryota; kingdom Fungi; phylum Ascomycota; class Leotiomycetes; order Helotiales; family Helotiaceae; genus Hymenoscyphus; species Hymenoscyphus albidus. Next base: position 20,393 of record CAJVRM010000131.1, on the reverse strand, counting down.
CTCACCTCTATTACCTCCCCTCGACGATGATTGTGCTAGTGGTGGAGGCAATGGCGGCGCTGGGTTATAATTCCCTTGTCCCTGCTGCCTCTGAACAAAATGAATCTGTCCCCCTCCACGGCCCAGACCCAGTTGCGGATCAATTAGCTGACCAGATCCTATATTACCATGAACATTCATCTGGCCAACCCTTCCGAGTCCCCTTTCTATGGCTTCATCAAACTCTAGTAGTAGCTGCCTCGTCGCAATATCAAAAGGGTCGATAGGATGCTCTCGATGACCGCCGTGTCGTTGATGGTTGTTGAATCCTCGTGGCCACATTTTGCTCGGTCTTTTTCAGGAAAAGGAATTTGGAAAGTCTTCGAGGCTGGTATTTTTGGCAGTTGTTGATTTTATCTCTACACAACCAAGAGAGAAGGGAGGGAGGATTTATAGAGTGGGCGTACACACAAAAAAAAGAGGGAGTGAAAGTGAATCAATAACCAGGAAAGGGAATAGGTTGGCATGATATCTCTTTACAGCAGCTACCTCTTCTAAGAAACGGATTCAGAATATGGTATCATCCGCATTCATACACTACCCAAATAAAATACAGTCAAACTGTAACTCAGACTCAGCAAACTCCATGAGACGCCATGACTGTGGGAGCCAACAAGTCGAGATAAGTGGAGTTAGGATGGTACAGTACATGCAAGCTTCAAGTCCATTGGCTCATCGTCCCTATATCCATCGCTCTAAGCGCACCACGGGGGGACCCAAACCCGAGAGTTTCCCTTTATAACCACAAATAAGACATCTGGCTCTCGCTATTGGACCTAGTAGTATCTGCAGGTTGCACTGGCGCATGGGCTCCAACTTTCTATACAAAACACATCTATCACGATTCATCAAAGCAAAGCAAGCAAAACACAACAACAGCAAGAGAAAAAAAGGAGCTTAAGCTTACTGTCTAGAAAAAGAAAACCCAAAAGAACCCCAACCAAACTCCATACAAAAAACCCCATAGCCAAAACGTTATTCCTCAAGTTCCTCTTCTAAACCATCCCAATATCACAAGATATGAAATATTCCCATCTACCCATCATATAATCTCACACATATAACATACACATCACCCTCTCCCCTCCCCTTTTCTATCCAACACACAACACAACCCCTTCATCTCCCTCAAAAAAGCAACAGCGCTTCATTTTGTAATCTTAATCTTACCAATGAGAGAGACGCTGTGCTGTTTTGGATACTGTAATAGGTTTCTTTCTTTCTTACTCGATAGAAGTGAGAAAGATATACAGTAGAACGAAAGGAAAACAACTCGTAACGTAGAACGTACTTCTATATATTGTTATTTACTAACTGACTTACTTATATACAATACCATACCAACGTGACAACGTCCTCCCTATACCTCGCATCACCCTAGCACGCCTATCCCTCCTCTCACACTGCTTACACTTCTCCCAAACACTGCACACCTCGCAGCTACTCGAGTACTGTACCTCAACTTCATAACTCCCAAATTTCCCCTCGCCCCCCTCTCCATCCCAAGTCCAGGCTCCCCCTCTTACCCACAGCCGCGTTGAACCCTCAGAATCCCATCATATGCTTCAAACCTACCACCATTCCTCTTATTCACCTATCCTATCCACAAATCTTATCCACAAATCCACCAATCCACCAATCCACATATCCATATACTATACCTCCTTAGATATCTCCATCTCCCCCTTCTACTTCCTACTTCCTGTAATTAACAATTAACAATAACATCCTCTTCTAACCCACCCTCCTCCATCTTTAACAGTCCACCCCCACGTACACCAACCCATACCAATCCAACGCATAAACCCGCCCTCCCGGCCCCACAAAAGAACCTCAGCCCAGCCCGCCTAGCCCAGCACAGGACCGGCAAGCCAGAAAGAACCCTAACCTTACCTACCCTACCTATATCAACAACACAACAACAATACCTGTACATAAAGGGTCTGGACAGCTCGCGTCACCCCCTCCCCTGTATACGACTTGTTATAGGCAGGGTATAACTCCACAATATAGCCCTCTAAGCCAATTGAATTGTCCAATTCATGTGNGTATATGTGACAAGGGGGGGGGGGAGACCCGAGCTGTCCAGACCCTTTACTTCTACTTTGCAAGATATCCTTCTACACATCAACACATAAAAAAGAAAAAAGAAGAAGAAAGAAAAAAAAAGAACCCGGCCTCGCCACAACATACATTCGAGAAGTCCGACCATCGATGTTCAGTAAGATTTAATTAATTAATTAATTTCTTATACCTGTATACATACCAAGAAAAAAGGTAGACGAACCCCCGTACCCATCCGAAGACTATAAAAACCAACAAAGTGCCATTCAAGGAGACTTATTACTGTAGTCCCAACAAAAGTCATCTCCTCTCGCAATTCTCCCACTTTTGACAATCAATCAATCAATCAAGCTTGCTTACTCAGTTCAAGGGATCGAAACTCTCGGATGGGTTTTATGTAGTATTCGGTACTATGCCTAGGTACTGTACCTTAAATTTACAGTAAGTAGTAGTAGTAGTAGTAGTCCGTTCTTGGCTTGATTGGTGTACCGGTACTGTAGAGCTGGTATGTACTTGATTCGATACGAATTCGAGACTCAAATAACGCTTGTGTAACCCGTCGAAAGGTTAGCTAGTAGAGAACTTTTTAGTCCTCATACTAAAAATTCATGGTAATACTTCTTTCTCTGAGAAGGAAAAAAGAAAACTTCAAATATCAATCATATCCATCCATCACATCCACCTCAACCCTCAACCCCCGACCACGAAAAATAATGCTTAAGAGGACGGGACGGTTGGAATCTCTTTCTAATACATCCATCCTACTAGGCTCAGTACATACTGTACACACATCACACAACAACCCCTGCCCCCCCACATCATCCAAAGTCCAAAACAAATTTCAAAAACTTTTCTTCTTTATTCTTTATTCTTCATACTATATTCATATGATTGATTTATCTCACCCTCCTCCAAATCAAGGAAGTCAATCCAGTCTACCTATCTACACCACACCTCCCCTCCCCTCCATCACCCTCCCCCCCCTCATCCATCCATCCATCAATCCACACGCCGCCAACCAGTGGCCCACCACCCCCTCCCCTCCAACCGACAAAAGAAAAACCAA
>CAJVRM010000130.1:97811-126971 GCA_911693285.1 Hymenoscyphus albidus | reverse complement strand
TGGGAAGGTGGAAGGGACGATTATGATGATTTAGATGGTAACTTAATTATGGATACTCGGTCGAGGACGACCTTCTTTAAAAGGGGGGGTACTGTTACGGAGTTGGAGGAACTAGGGGTTGATCACGTGTAGCGCAGCATGTAGTATGTGTCACGTGCGCGCTGCTGGCATCCTGTATTTAAGCTCTCGTTCCTCTGGAACTCTCTTCCTTCCTCACTTTGTTGTTCGCTCAATACAGCAGTTTCCGTTTGACTCCGTATTCATCACAGCAAGCAGTGGTTCACTCCACACGGTTACAATTAGTATTTTATAGCCCAAGAATAAAATAGTATATAAATATAGTAAACGACTAAACGAGAAATATAAACTATACCACGACTCCCGCCTCCGAATTTTCACGGAATTATATTATCTCCTTACTTTCAAGTTCCAAGTCGTGTTTTTCCCACTTACGAGTAAATTAGCCAAAAAGAAAACTACCGATACAACCCCCCTCGCAAGTGTAAACGACTCAACTATTACCTAATTAGGTAATAACAATAGAAATACTACCTGTGCCCTACTTAACCAAATTTAGTTTATTGTCTTATACTTTTCGAGCGCGCAAAAGACAAATATTAGGACGATCCTGTACTTAGCAAGATGTTTGATTCTGGCTGGGAGAAGCTTGATAAGTACTATCAAGAGTCTGACGAATCACCCGCATATGCCGGCGCACTTATACTGAATCCAAGGCACAAATGGCAGTATATCGAGAAGAATTGGACCAGTAGACTTCAAGGGGATGCTAGAAAGTTGGTACTCGAGCTCTGGACTTCGGGATATCGTCCTTCACCTCCTGATACAAATAAGCATACAAATAGCCAGCCATCAACACCAAAGGATAATGAGAACTCGTTCCTACAATTCCTCCGCGAAGAATACGAATCATCAGACGCTAACACCTCATCCGACGAGTACCAACGATCGGCAAATGGAACTCGATTCCATGGAATTATGGAATTCCAGAGTATGTCTCTGATCAATCAGAAGGCAGGATTCAGGGGGGATTTAGGGGGAATTATAGGGAAAATTACTCAATTTTATACTATATAATATAACTTCCTTATACTAAATTTCCAAGGTTTCTCTTCGTCCGCAATAATTGTCTTAAGACTTAATCTCTCTATTACTTAATTCCTCTAATACCCTTTTTAGGAATCGTACCTAAGTAGACTGAACTGACTACCTATTACAATAGATATTCTTAGTGCTGGGCTTCCTATTAGTCATCTGGGACGGGTGGACCATTTTCTGGGTCATTTGACTTGGTTCTATAGACTCCTAGTGGAATAGGGAGTATAGAATGGAATAATTCTAGAATTATTCTAAATAGAATGGAATATTTTGTAACCCCCCTCTAGAATAGAATGGAATTCCAGTTGCCGATCGTTGACGAGTACGAGTTATACTGTTCTTCTCTACGAGTGGTAACTTGTACAGATGTAATTTCATGGTGGTTAGAACCTGCTCAACAACAACAATATCTAAATCTTATAAGCTAGAGGGATAGTAGGTTTCTTTCGAAGAAATCTTTATATATAATATCGAAGATGGCTCTTGACATACTTTCAATTCCTGCTATTTCAGCTGGTCCTGAACGAGTATTCTCTGGTGCTAAAATAATAATAACAGATCGTCGTAACCGCCTTGGAATGCCTTCAATTAACGCTCTATCGTGTCTCAAAAACTGGTTGAGTTTGCTCGATATGGAGGAGGCTATATTGCGGATTGACAAGCAGATTAAGCAGCTAGAGATTGAGGACGACGAGAGAATTGCGAAGGAAGTGGACAGTTCAATTGCTAGAGAAACCTTAGAATTAGACTAGATAATAGCTTCAAATTTCAACTGATTTTACACATAGTTTAGTTGCACTATTCCCTACACTAGTAATTGTCACGGTACAAGTGCAAGTCGAGGACAATTGCGACTTGGTTGAATAGATTGATTACAGGGAGAGAAGAGATTCTTAAGGAGATCTATCTTTTAAATCGGTTGACACTGGTCTGTGCTGGTTTATCCATAATTGTGAATAGCTTCATGAATAAACGCAGGTCACCTGATCTGACTCGTTGACAGTAATGTAATGTTGGTTTCAAAGATAGTAGTGTAACGAATACCCAAACTGGCTAACTAAACTTGGCTGGGTGTTCGCTGGTTGGTATGCTATGATAAGAAGAAGACTATCGGGTTGTTCACTTGGAAGTGAACTCGTTACTTGTATCAAAGATGTCAAACTAATATGATAAGATTGATAACTAAGTTGAGCACGAAGCTCCTATCTAATGGCAGACGTGCCAGTCTTATATAGAACCTTCATCCTCAAGTACTATGATCTGGGTAGCCAACTCGCCTGTCGAGCTGGCGGTCCGTTTCGCTAGGTCGCCGAGCGATCCAGCGATCCAACTTAATCATGTGACCATAACCAATGGAAATCCCTGGATCGCTTAGCTACCCTAAGCGATCCCTATTTGCTATAAGAAACCTGGGTATGCCTGTCGAGGGTTGCGCCTCTTATTATGACAAGTATCACGTGAGCACGTGATTCGTGACAAGTAGGTACTTCTGTTATAAGTGCGTAATTTACTCACATGTTCGCATGGAATTAGAATCGTCGAATCATAATTAGAGCACGTCTTATATATAGTAGTATCTTATATATAGTAGTTAGCGTTCGACGTCTAGAATAATATTCCATAGAATCTCTAAGTTATATTCTATTCTATCTAGAATAATTCTAGACCCCCTCTAAAATAGAATGGAATATTCTATTAAATACCCTCTAGAATTCTATAGAATTATAGAATTCTAGAGGTATATCTAACTAATAAGAGTAGACTAATAAAAGAGTAAAGATTTAAGAATAGTAAATATTAATTAGCTAAGTAGGTATAGTATAGCTAAATAATATAGAGACTTTTTAGTAACTTAGAATTATATATAGACTATTTATACTATAATAGTTATTTATAGTATTTAAAAGAATCTATAATATATATAGTAATACTAGTAATATTCCTATAGTTATAGTACTAGTAAAGCTAAAATCTAGGCCTCTTATTAGCCTATTGAACTAGTAAGACTTTTTCTAGGTTATATAATTTTATTCAATAGAGTTTTATAAAATAAAGGTATAGAATAGAATTATTCCATAGGATCTCTAAATAGAATAGAATAACTCTAGAGGGGGGGGTCTAGAATAGAATAGAATTCTAGTTGCCGAACGCTAATAGTAGTACTTATAAGAGCTATATTTCTAGACCTGAATCCTCCTACTTACGCACCTGTACACCTGCCAGGCTATCAGACGACGGAGATATATAAGTGAGCGCATAATGTCAAGGACGAAACAAGAGACTGTGAGAATGAGCTAGAAAAGTGTATTTAAGATAAAGGGCTAGCTAGGGGGTAAGCAGGGAGCGTCTAATATAAGACGACCCTGACCGAGTAGAAGGGAGACTACTAGAATACTAGGCATCCACCTAGGTAATCGAGACAGGGGGTCATGTAGTAGAGACAGGAGTCTTGGCTAGGACCGACCAACATGTCGTAACATATAAATATTCCAGGCTGTTATTGTTAGGGTATATATAGTGGTCGCATATAGTATAATAGTACTAGTAGTTAGCAGTTTTATGTTTATCAAAGTTGTATAGAAAACACTTATGAAAGATTGAGTGGTAAATAAGTGGTAGATCGGTCGTTTACCGTATAAATAACTACATGGCTAGATGGGTTCTTTTTACAACTTGATGGGACCAGCTCCTTGCAAATGGTAAGAGTAAACAAGAATACTAGAAGCCCGTCTTACTAGAATGCACTAGATCGGTTTATGTATAGCACAGTTTCGTTTTCTTTTCGTCAATCTTATATCACGTTTAGATTAAAATTTATGAAGGTTTCATGTTTCGAATTTTCCTGCCTGGTTTTCCGGTTCTAGTAGGAAAATTTATCTCACAGTGTTTCTTGGTTTTCTTTACTAGTATGTTTATTGAGTAGTACGTTCTATATAATGCTAAATCAAATGTCATTTCCAATATCAATTTTGATGGCGATAAAACATCAACGTTCTCTCACCCTTTGAAGGAACATAGATATTTGTATACTTTTCTCTATCAAGAATCTATTCTAAAAGTTTATATATTGTTGTATCAGTGCCGGACAACATCGAAATCGACATCTCGCCACTTGGCCTAGTAAACCCGCCTCAATGGACACTTTTGTCATATATACTCCTGAGAAGTGCTTACAATGTAACAAAGACTACACACCACACAAGGTCGTTGTATTCTTTGCGAGGAGTGTACTCTGGCTACCCAGTCCCATAGCAAACAAGGGAAGATGACTCATATAGAGTGGAACATTTTCAAACTTCACCCAGCTAGATCTGACGCAGCAAACCAGCCCATGATGAAGAGCACAACAACTGCCATTGATCAGGACTTCCATGTCAATTTTTAAGTATAATCTTTGAGAGGAGGACCCCCTGGAAGCGATTCTTTTCATGCATAGGCTGGGGGGTGATAAAAAGCTTTCTCTTCACAAGAATTCTCATATCGCTATAAAGCACTGCATGTTTTATATGTACTCACCAACTATAACACAGTCCTCTCCAACAATGATAGTCTCAAAGGTAAAGCATCAATCGTAATCTTCATTCCATTATGTAATACGAAAGAAGTACAACTCCACCACCCATCAAATCAGAAAATCGAGACCAAGGTATTCCTGAGACCGATCTACCCAATTTTTTATTCATAATACACCAATCGTCTTTATGGCCGAGAGTGTCCACTGCAATAATACGCCCATGCTATGCTTACATCGAGTACTTCGTCATTCTTCCTCGCTCCTTTTGTTCCGTATCACCCTTTGAGCTTAGGACAATTTATTACTTATTGATCTTCTTTCGTTTTACCATTATTTGGAGGGCTGTTCAAGGACATCGAACCGAAGACGTGCTCGTTTGAGCCTGCTTCAGCCTTCCCACTCGGGTCGTCGATTTGTTGATCCCGCTCGCCACTGGGGGTATGAGGAACAGCCGTAACAGGTCGAGAGTTGGTCTGAGCTGGAGGCGCGGCATCTTGTCGAGTGTGTGTCGACGTAGAGACAGGTTGCGACTTGGCTGCCATTTCTTCCTCGGTAGGTTTTCGACCCCATACCACAAAGACGCGATTATAAGCGTGGACGCGTTTATTGGATATCGATTTCCGCACATTGACCAGATATACCTGTTGAAGTCAGTCCTGACGTCGGTCGATATCTCGTGAAAAGAACTTACTTCAATCTCGGTTTTGTTCCACCCAAAAACTCGAGAAAACAGTCCCATACTAATCGCATTCAACCCAGCGAGCCAATTGGCTTCTTGCATCTTTCCGAGCGTCTTCAAGTGTGGATCTCGCGGCCAAGGGTTGACTGGCAACTTGTATACCTTTTCTTGGACATCCACGAACCCCGCTTGTTGATACCATCTCTTCATTTTGTTGCCAATTCTCAATGGGCGATCTGCCGCCATGGCGGCATCATCCAGGTATTTATTCCATTCTAGGAATGGCCAGTCAGATGGCATTGTTCCATCGTCACAATATAACGTCGACATTATTTCCTGGCTTTCCATATACCCACCGGGTTTTGTGTAATAAAATGCCCTTTTGATAATGTCGCGAAAATCCTCGAAGCAGCCGAGTAGTACTCGTGTATGGATGTAGTCAAAATAGGCTGGTGGCAGTGCCCAATCCTCTTCTGAAGCATCGTCGATAAAGAACTGCACATTTTCCGGGACTGTGTCAGGTTGGATTGGAGAGAGATCCGTAGCCTGGATCTGTGCGTCTGGAAATTTGTCGCCCATCTCTATTGCCCATTGTCCTGTACCCGTGCCAATATCCAGAATTTCCTTTGGGTCATTTATGGGCGCAAAATAGTTCTTATCCCGAAAGCAGTATTTCAGAATTTCATATTGAAAATCGAGGCGATCGGTTTCGTTGTGGTCGTTCGGGAAGTTGTAAGCTACAGAAGTCTGTCAGTTATGCATTGAGAGCGATAAGAGCGACATAATTACTGCCGGCCCGATAACCGTGATATGTTCGGCCATTTTCTTTGGGAAATGCAAAAACACTATCAGTGAGAGATTGTGTTGCTAGGCTAAATGGAAAAAAAAGTCAGATGAGATGGCTGACGGCCGGCACAGCATTGTTGGTGGGACAGCATCGTCTCCAAAGGCCTGGGAAAGGTTATATTGCCACTTACTCCTCATTTGTTGGGCTATTGACCTGAGACGGAGACTATATTGCTTTCAGTCAGCGTTGAAATTATTTGGCAGTAGAACGGCAAATGAGAACGAACATCAGGCTCGATAGGTGTACCAAATCCCACAGTGGAACTTATACTGGATGCTGTTAAGGACATATTGAAGGAGGCATTAAAACCCGAGGATTCCAAAGTTCGTCGCCCTGCACTTTCTAGCTCCTTAGCCCTTGATTTAAATCTGTCGAAGTATGTCATCTGTACACATACAATGCGACCTCGAGGTCATACACCTCTTCCTTTAGTAGTTGAAACTTTTCCCGGCTTGTCCATCCAAAATCTGTCCAAAATGGCTGTTTTGGGACGGCGACAGACGCAGTTGGCTTTTTGTGCAACACAGGAAGCAATTGCGAAATTTCGATCAAGCCGTACGACTCACAGCCATGCGATAGCTCATATTTATTACCAAGTAAAAGGGCACCAGCAGCGAAGTGTGGGACAAGAGTGTGTGGATCATCGATAATGGCAGCAGCAGGGCTGGTATATACTTTCCCAGGGGGATCTTGAACCTTGGGGTCGGGGTCTGGGTCTGGTCATCGCACTTGTGGGGGTTCCCAGAGAGGAGCCCCTGTGCGAGCTGTGAGAACGCATTTCAAAGCCTCCAGAAAAATCCCAGCGTTGCGGTAAATGGGAATGATTGGGCAAGGGATGGCTTTTTCGGGCCAACAAGCGCTCCTCGGGTCGGTCAGATCTTACATTGGTTTTCTGGGGGAGGAGGCGTATCTTCTGTACGAGTACGGAGAGATTCGTACAGCGAGTGGATGCCACTCTGCAGCCACGATATCACCTATTGAAGCTGAAGAGTCAATCGAGCGGAACATGGAGGAAGATCAAAGTATCTCTCAGCCAAGGGTAGATTAGCGAGTAGCACGCTCACACAGTTGTTTCGCCCCGAACGTTAAACACCAGCAGCGCCGCGGCAGACTCTCTCAATTGCAGATTCAGATTTCTTCAAGCTGTCGTCCACTGCGTCCAGAGGAGAGGATATTGTGCAAAGCAACTGCACGATACCGCCCAAGTCCCAAGTCCCCGCTAAATAAAGAAGGTCGCCGGTACCCGAACCACAGTTGGCTGGGCATCTGACTGCGTCTGCAAGCCTGAATGGAGACCTAAAGGGGAGATGGGCATGGTCCCCGCCTCAGTTTTCCGTAGTGCCTTTGCTAGCGCTTCGCATTGCATCTTCTATGTGATTCTTGTACACGGGAGACGACAATTTAGCGTGGGGTTGAGCTCGTTCCGGAATCGACATCCCAAGTGCTCTAGACGAAGAAGAACCCATCTACCTCAACGAAAGATACTGACTTTATATTCATGTTGTGGTAGAACAAGGTCAGACCTCTTGGTTACTTTGAAGCCTCAGCCTGTGGAAGAGCGACCTCAAGCCAGCAGTCTAGCCAGGCAGTACCAGGTTCATTGTTGTACGACCCCGACCTAGAGGTGATCGACACAATCTGTGAGGAGCTGACGCAACGGTTGCAAGCTGCTGCTTCCGCTGCAAGAAGGCGAGCAAGCACTCGATGATGAAATTTGAATGACTATCTCAAATCACTTCCACCGTGACATGCATGTCACATCCGATTATTGTTATCGACCCATGTGGATTTTAGACATTGTGAACCTCGGGTGATGCCGTTGCGGATACGGCGGTGGACATATGAACGACACCAGCAAGATCAACACCCTTTGGAATGGTCTTGGGCTTCTTTCCCTTGACATTTTTCCTGCACCCACAGTCATGGCGAGTCCCACGATCCCACAATCATGCTGCGGGCGGCACCAATCATCACAATCAGAGAGACGTAAAGGCCCTGAACGCCGTAGGTACCTGCATTCCCAATGAAGTACCAATCAGTAAGAGCAAGTCCGGGAAGTTTAGAGTAGACGATCTTCGTCCTCAGATACTCTCTGCTCTTGAGTAAGAGCAAATTGTTGAGGTTGAAAGGACGATCGCTGTCGGGAGAAAATAAATAAAGGATAAAGTACGGAGGTAGTCTCTATCTCCGATCAACCTTGTCTAGAGCGAACCAGTTGGGTTGAAATGGCTAGGTTAAGGGGCCGCCTCCACTTCCGCCTCCACGGCCCGAAATTCTGTAATTGACGGGATACTAATAAAACAAGGGCCGTGGCTAACCTTATCACTAACAAGGGGTCCAGAAATACGTAAGTGATGTTGCGCTGATGCAAATACCTCCACGGGATACTCCACGGCGGTTGTCCAATAACATCACCAATAAACAATTCAGGTGTTCCAGGAGATCTGGGGCAATAATTGTTTTATAACACTATTGTTTCGCTCAGAAGAAAGCGCATCTTATTATCACCTGATTATGACGAGTCATAGTTAAACTCACAGGATTCAAGGATTACTAAAAACTGACTCAGCACTATTTCATACATCGTATGCAAACGCCAACCAAGGACATCATCAGGCGACAATAATATCAGTGGTGTTTACAGACTAACCACCATCACCTCGTCACGCCAATCATCTGTAAATTCGTGGACCAAAGTTCCCAAAGATGGACTTTGTAACTTCGTCATATGCAAAAATCCAGGCTGCACTCGACAAAACAACAAACGATGCACTCCCAGCCCCATCAGCGATAGCGAGAGCTACAAAATCTCTGCCCCTTGCCTTGCCTGTGTCTGGACTTGGGGAGGAGTCAGCACGCGACCACTTGATCGCGGATATTTGTGCTGGGTTCAATGGACCAAAGACTTCGGGCAATTATTATGGCTTTGTCACAGGAGGAATGTTTCCAATTGCTGAAGGTGGGTGTTCTCCATGATATCTCTTCATCTTTCAGAATATGTCGTTAGATTGTTTCTTTTTTCCCTCCCAAGGAAATTCACCTTTCTCCAGTCTTTGTTTGGCGTCATACTCTCCATATTTATATGGGATGAAAACACTGACTCCAAGATCTCCTGCATGCAGTAGCTGATAACATCGTAACTGCTTGGGATCAGAATGTCCAAGTACATTTACCAGACCAGAGTATCAGCACTTCGGTAGAGGATAGGGCATTGAGCATGCTTTCTGGATTACTGAGTCTGGGAGACCAATTGAATGGCAGGATATTCACCACTGGAGCAACCGCTGGAAACATCTTGGGGCTGGCATGTGGAAGAGAAGCAATCATTAACTCTAGACTTCAAGCAGCCGGAGAAAATTCTGAAGTTGGGGAACTGGGTCTCCTGGCCGCTTGCTCAAGAGTTGGTATCAAGGAGATTCAAGTTTTGACAACAATGGGCCACAGTTCGCTATATAAAGCTGCAAGTGTAGTTGGTATTGGGAGAGCTTCAGTAAAGGATATCCCATTCAGCAAAGACGAACCATGGCGTATCAATATTCAACTCTTGGAATCCGAGCTAAAGCGTTCTAAGGATGGGGTTGCCAGTATTGTCTGCTTGAGTGCTGGAGAAGTCAACACTGGTCGCTTCGCCACAGATGGAATTTCAACCCTTCGAAGGATCAGAGAATTATGTGATACTTATGGAGCATGGCTACATGCTGATGGAGCATTCGGCCTCTTCGCAAGAAGTCTCCCACCAACTCCTGAATTTCAATCCCTCATTATCTCCGCATCCGGTCTCGAACTATCTGATTCCATCGGGAGCGACCTACACAAAATGCTCAATGTTCCCTATGACTGTGGCGTATTCTTCACCCGATCTCAAAAAACTATGTTTTCCGTTTTCCAAAATGCAAACGCAGTCTACCTCTCCACTGGACCATCTTCAATTGCCTCTCCACTCAACATCGGACTAGAAAACTCTCGTCGTTTCAGAGCTCTCCCTGTTTACGCCGTCCTTCTAGCCTACGGTCGCAACGGCCTGGCCGAAATGTTTGCCAGACAAGTACGTCTTGCTCGCGCTCTCTCAGCTTTCGTAGATAGTAGTCCAGGTTATGAACTTCTTGCCCAGGGACCTGCGCCTCCGACCTCAAATATGGCACCAAGCCATCATTATTCACTTTCCAGTCCGCAGCCTACCGGGACCAATACACCCATCGAACGACCGGCTTATGAAAACACTCATATCGTCGTCCTCTTTAAGGCGAAAGTCCCGCTACTCAATGAGAAGTTGGTAGGCAAGATTAACGCTACGAGGAAGATGTATGTTTCAGGGACTAAATGGCAGGGTGAGAGTGCTGTGAGGATTGCAATCAGTACTTGGAAGGTTGATGTGGAGAGGGATTTGGAGCTGGTCAGAAATGTGTTGCAGGGGATCTTGAAGGATGGTTAAACGCTTCATCCATACCGTTTTCTCTTGCTTCTCCTGTCTTTATGGACCTCTCTATCATTCCATACAAAAGTTTGTCCTTCTTTCTTTCTGGCGCGAAATAGAGAGCGAGGTGTTCACATTTGCGGGTATATTTCAAGAATAGTGAGCCTTGTGTTTCTTCTCATCATCGATTGACATTTAGACAATGAACGGTTTTAGAAATCTGAAATCATTGGCCGTTTGTATTGATCATGCCTCATGAAGATTCTGTCCTAATGAATTCCACACTTCCTGTTTTGGTTCTCTGTACTGCTGGCGAACCAATCTTGCCTTCAGAATCGCAGAACCTTGATTACAAAAGTCAGGGAAGAGTTATCGAGAACTCTGAGCATGATAAGTGGGCCAGTGCTACTTTGTAGGTCCATCCGAAACCATGGAAGTCCACCATGGATTAGATGTGTAAGGTTTATGTCTCTGGCATACTACCAAGAATTGTCTCTAAGACCGAGTTTACCATACTAACTTTGCCAAGAAGAATACATGCACACACGCACATATGTATATATGTATCTATACGTTTATATACACATGCGTGCAACGTCTACTTTTCTGCTGGAGGGGCTTTATGAAATCAAGTGTTCACGATCATTGGATAAGACGTATCAGTGCTGTTCTGCAAAACAAGTATGATTACACATTGCTATGAGACAGTCGTTCTAGTCTATATCTTAATTTAAAACGTCCACACCAATTTCCCTATTCCTATTCTCTTATTTTTCCACCACTTCGTCATATTGCTTCAACTCGCCAACAATCACAAATATTGCATCAGAAAATCAGGTTCTTATATACCATGCTTATGAAGATAATCAAGCAGAACATTATAAGCTGCAGTCGCATTAAGCGAGTAATTGATACCATGACCAACATTAGGATGCAGGACGGTCTGTAAATCAGTAGCATTGGGATACAACGTCTGCGCTGGACCCAAGGTCCCAACACAATTGCCTCCACAAAGAGGGAAGTCATTTTCACCATCCATAACCTATACTCATTAGCATGCCTCCAATTACCCGGATGAAATTATGATGCCTACCATCACGGGGCCTGTAAAATCAGGTGAACTGAGTTGTAAAGTCGCCAGGGTCAGATACTCAACGGCGGCCAGGGGTTGCGCCAACTGAAAAGCAAGATTCAAGAGAGCTACATCGTAATATCCGGCGTGCAGGAAGAATTGCGCGAAAGCTGGGGAGTCAATGGCACCTAGGTATTCGTTATCTAGGGCTTTGAATTTGCTCTGGCGGTTGGCGATGCGGAGAGCTAGGGCTTCTATAGATGGTGCCATGCCTGACATGTCGTAGCCTAAGCCTGTGAGTAGGGCTGCATCTGAGAGTTCAGGACTATCGGATATGAGCGCGTTTGAAAGGAAAGAGCCGAATGAGTGACCGAGATGTGCTAGCTTTGCGGGCTTTCCGAGGGAGCCTGTGTACTTTCCTTCACGGAGGAGAATTGAGAGTTGTTTGAGGATTGCGAGTTGGATGTTTGCGTGGGCTCCATCATAACCGGAAACCCTGATGAGAGTCAGGAATTGATACTATGTGTAAATAAATGGTCGCAAACATACTTTGTTGATTTCCCTGTTCCAAGACGGTCGTAAAAGAATACCGAGTATCCACTACTTATGGCAGAATCCACAAAGCTATAGTTTGCTGGATTCTTCCTGATATCCCAATATCTGGTTCAGGTCAGTACATGTAACTGTTCCATGTCATACAGTAGCGTGTGCTTACCTTCTATCGAAACCGAGTCCATGTGTGGCAAGGATGATCGTCGTTTGGTTATTAGTAGGAGTGAGAGGACTGCAGATGGTGCCGGAAATATTATAAGAATGCGTGACATTCTTGGATCCAGCAAGAGGAACAAATGCTGTTTTGGAATCACGGCGTGCGAGGTTGAATAACCAGGCGGCCACATCCAAATTATTTTGGAATGGCGTATACTCCGCAGTAGGGACCGTAATTTCGGCCGTAATATTGAGTGGAATATTGTATTCTTGACATATTTTGAACCTAGTTGGGTCTGCTGGAGCAAAATTTGATGGATCCGGGGATGGAAATGCTAGAGTAAGGCAGAAAGAGCAGCTAAGAGCAAGTGCTGTCAACTTCATGATGATGAGACAGTTTAAGGGGCTGAAAGGAACAGAAAATTAATGATTTGGGAAGGAACAAAACAGATTTGAATAGGAAACGGCATTTTACTTATGCTGTTTTGAAGGCCGTGGTTGCCGGGTTATTCAGCTTGGTGCGAGTCGATGAAATCACCATCAGCTTTCTTCAACAAATCTTTACATGTGGCTTGGAGTATTTGATAGAGCGACCACCTCGCCTTGTAACCCCGGAAACGCATTGAAGAGTGAGTCAATACTGTACTACTGTATAGTCACCGCTTACTTGCAGGAATTAGCACGGCACGGACCAGAAATATTTGCAAGTGAACGTCCTCTCGTGGCGAAATATTTTCCACGGTGGAAAGTTTGGCTATGCTGTTAGGATCAAAAGAATAACTGCGGTTATAGTAATCATGGCTTGGGTCACTGTCTCCACCGAGCTGATATGCCAAATGCGTCATCGCTGTTAAAATGATTGGCTTTCAACTGTACACCCAACGACTTCTGAATACATATGAACCAGACAAAAAGAAGATGAAAAGTTATTCTTTCGTCTCTTCTGGGTCTCATCTGAAAAGCTCTATGCGATCTCGTAGGAAACATCAACCTATTCGCGACAAGCGACACCAAAACCTGGAGATAGGACGTATCATAAATACAAGTCATGGTGCCGCAGTGTCGTATACACGAAATATTATTCCAAATTAAAGGAAGAATATTTCCTAGTTTCTGGCGTATTTTGCGGCTCGAATCCCGCGTGGTCGCCATGGCTGGAGAAACTCAAATACTTTTGGTCATCGTAAGCTTGGGTGTGTTATTGGTCGACATCAGCTTGAAGCTCAACATTTACGGCTGATTAATCCAGAAGAGGAAACCGTGCATGTCAATCTCCCGTGTCTATGTCATAGTTCTGCATCTCGAGATAAAATCAGCAGCCTCGATAAAGCTGCGATATTCCCGTGAGATGTACACATTAGTCCAGCTTCACTACTTCCCAAGGAGTTATTTGAAATGTTCCGGGTCATTAAGCTGTGTGTACTTCAGATGAGCCTGTTCATTCCGATGCTAACGTCCTTGCCAAGGACACGGGGGGCTTTATATGGGGATTTCGGTCAATTCGGCTCACTGATGGCACACATAGCCTTTCTTTTCGAGTGGCGGATGTAGGCTTCCTTTGCGTTTTCAATTGCAGTTGCAGCTCTCAATCAATTTTTTTTGTTGTCTTCAATCATTGTTTCTTCAGTTGCCGAGGATCGAACTTTTGATAGTGCAGAAGTAGAGAGGTTTGGATTTGCACAGGTTGTGCATTGTCTTCGTCCGACTACAGTTCCTTTCTCTGATTCCATTTTCGTTCTATTTTGTGACCCTCACAGCAAAACACATCGTTCATAAAAATTGTATTACACCACTCGTTCTATCTACCTACTGTGCCGCTATGTTAAAATCGCGTATCTCGCGTAAGGACTTGCACGATCCAACGGGTCCAGATTTCAATCCTTACTCACGCGATTGAAGGATCAAAAAGTGGCCTCATTTTCTGTTGACCTCTTCAATTCTTCGTCATTCTATCCATTTGTGTTACTATAGGGCCTATTATCACAAATAATGGGGTTTCAAAGGTAGATACAGTTTCAGCTGAGAAGACACTACTATTATCGGACTATCATTCTAAATTCCTTCCAAACTCCAAGGTTGTTACCCCTCAGTGGTCAATTATTTCTCCCCCATTACTCCTTGAAAATGTTCTGATGGCTTCCATAGCATGATCTTTGCTCTTGTATGTTGTGAGAATAGAAATAGTCTTGCTGTGTATGTGATATTTGCCAAGCCAAGAAATATCGCTCCTTATACAATCTAGAACGGGAAGAGAACTCATAGTTAAAACAGTCCTCTCGCTATCCTTCGACAGTAACTAGTGTTTGTGGCCAAATTATTTAGCCGAAGATCCATAGAATATTCAGTTGTCATATTGCGGCTGTGTGAAATCCATGTGAGCCCTAGATATGGTGGGATGCCAGCATCTTTGCGCAGCTCAAGGATCATCAAAATATTTGGGCATTTGCAATGATCTCACGATGTGGATAACAGTCATGAGGAATTATATCTCTCTCGAAGTCAGATACATTCTAATATAAATACTATGTGAGTATTTCATAATGAATCTCTATGCTCTCCTCCATCCAACATTCTCACCCCTCTCCCCTGAATTATACAATGGACTTAACATTCATCCACCATAAAAGAACACAAAGACCACATAGGAAGTCGAGAAACGGTTGTCAAATATGCAAAGAAAGGAAAATCAAAGTGAATATACAGCAAACCCCTACTCGACTTTGACTTATTTCTCGAATAGTGCGACGAAGCTCATCCAGTTTGCGGGCAGTGCTTCAAGAGATTTCCAAATCCAGAAAAGGAGTGCTATTACGATGCAAAGTTATACCACTCAAACAGCTCTCATCTCACATCAAATGCCTCGACATATACTTCTGACACCTCGGACGCTGAAGGAAGTCCTTCTCCTCTCACGATGGAAACAGAACTGTTCAGTCACTTCACAAACACCACAGCATATCAAATGCCTCCAAGCAGCTCCCAAGTAAGTTCCATCTGGACCAAAAAGGTTCCCACCATGGCACTAGAATTTCCATATCTATACAACGCCTTGTTAGGCATCGCAGCCCTCCACAAACTCTCGCTTAACCCTGAACACTCCTCCCTTCGCGCCGCGACCTACCAATTTGTAGACAACACGATAGCCGGCCATCGCAATGACATTTCGCAGCTCCATGCCAAGAACGCAGAAGCCTTACTTGTAACATCCGCACTTCTTTCTCTGCACGCCCATCTGCGGCCGATCTATCTCTCAAGCGAGAAGGGGTACGTGCCTCCCGTGACAGCCTTTCGGCTACAAAGGGGTACAAGGGAGATAGTCCTCGCTACCGAACCATTAATCGGAACCACAGAAATCCATCAACACTTGGCAAACACTGCTTCTTTGGATCTAGAACAGCCCATCTCCACCTCCACCTCCACACCCTCAGCCTCAACTCCTATACTCCTGATCCCAGAAGACACACATCTCCTCCCCTATCTGCACTCCACCCACGTGTCTCCACAAAGAAAATACCTCTACACCTCCACCCTCCAACTCCTGTACCCCATCCTCTCCGCTCTGCGCACCGGATCCCATCCCCTCCACTGGGCACGCCAAAGACTCCTCGCGTTCCCAGAAGAGATCCCCAGCGCCATGGTAGGGCTACTGGAAGAAGAAGACGCACTAGCACTCTCAATCCTCGCCCGCTACTACGCCCTCCTGGGCTGCGTCAAAGGAGAATGGTGGCTAGATGGCAGGGCGGGGTATGAAATCCACGGACTGAGAAGTCTGATGCCTGCCGGATGGGAAACGATCATGGAATGGCCGTTGAGCTTGTTGACTCTGGGGATGTGAAGTTAGGAGATGGGATTTGAAGGAGAGTCGGGGATCAGGGGATCATGCCGGCTGCATCACGCTTCGCTTCGGGGTGTCTGTCTGGCAGAGACGGACGTGGTGATTGGGGAGAGGTTTATCGGGAGTTTGGGACGGTAGTTGGACCGCCGGGAAGGGAACCGGGCTCGAGGGTACCGAGCATGGAAGTTATTGGAAGTCAATGGTGTAGGTTTGTGGTCAAGTAAAGCGAGAGCACGTGATGGAGTGCAACTCGGAAATGGTGGAGGATTCGAAGTGCAGGTACGATGAAGTCTGGGTGGAAAGCGGGTTTTGTTTCGTCTGTTTTGGCCTGTTTGGTCTTTTTGCTTTCTGCGGTTCGGAGTAACTTTCCCCTTAGGGTTCGATTAGTTGGGAAGATCCTCTTCCTGTAATAAGCATTCATTGGCATGGCTCGGCGCCTTCTTGGACTCGTAGAAGCCGGAAGAGGCTTAGGGCTATACCGTCAAAACTCGTCACGGAGGCCCAAGGTGTACATGCCTTATAAGGCACTCTCTACACCAAAATCCCCCCGGAGCTGCCCTTGCTACACTTTTCAAGCCCCGCTAGCACTCGGAGTACCGTATTCATTGGATTACAAGATAACATAAGTATCCCATGATCTGTAACGCCGAGGAAACCGGTAGGCAGAACGTCCTAATAGGCCTGGCCTTAGTACTCTCGCCAATCAAAAAGTAGAATAGTACTCGCTTAGCCTAATAAGGACGTTCTGCCTACCAGTTCCCTCGGTGTTACAGATTAAGGGATAAAAGGTCTGTCCAGGGACGAATATAAACCTTATACACAAAAAAAGTAATACCTTAATAAATATCTTTACCCCTTTTTTTGGTACTTATTATTAATTTCGAGGAAGATAAGGTGGATATAACTACTAACAGCGCTGACTACTGATAGTAGATATATTCGATAGTAATAACTATAAGTTCTCTCCTAACTTCAATGAGGAGGATTATATAGATATAGATATATATAGGTAGATGGCGGGCTCGGCGGGGTACTTTTAGTATACGGGGTAACTAGAAATAACTAGCTTTAAAAGAATATATACCACTTCTTCAAATGTGCTTTATTAAATATAGTTTTACGAGTTCGGCTCTGAAATCCTGAGTCTTTTAGAGTACCTCTATGGTAGTGCTAAAATAAGTATAGAAAGATTAACATAAAATTATCAATTTAAGATTCTAGCTCTCTAATTGGTCAAAGCTATAAGATACTAATCCTACGAACGTTTAGAACCATATACGATATACGCATGTTATCTTAACGAAGAACGTTATTTTGTAATCCAATTAATACGGTACGTTCAAAATAGGAATGAAAGTGGATTTTATAGAAGATCAGCATTAAGTTACTGTAGGGCCTTTAGATGGCACTTGCGGTATTGATTCCATCGGAAATCAGCTCTAGGACACCCACTTACTTCCTGCCCCAGACATTTACACCTTGGTCCTCCCTCTCGAGTTTTGACGGTAGACGGTAGGTAGACATGGACATGTAGCCACATTAAAATCCTTAACAGGTCGAGAACCATAGGGGAAAACCTCCTCTCAGACTTTTCTTCACAAAGTAAAACATAAGAGAAAGCCCTCTCCATGTCAAAAATAGGTCCCAAATCGCCGATTTACCTCGTCCAATATGTCCATACCCTTCCGCAAACAACCCAGAAGAAGCGAAACAAAGGCAAAGCCAATCCCCAAAGATTTAGGCTAAACAGTCCGGCTATTCACAACCCAGTTGAAGGACCTGCCAACCGGCCCTCCCATCATCCCAAAACAAAAAGATAACCCAAAACATCCATCCAATCATCCTCCTGAAACTTTTCTCCTGGTCTGAGATTTCTACTCGTGAGACTTTCCCTCAGAACCCGGGCTCCACGTGTAGGTGGGGTGAGTTCGACCTTGCGAAAGGAACTCTTTGGGGTATAGGCGAATACGATATCCATTTGCTAACCGGGTTTGGCCATGTTGCTAAACTTCCTAGGCGAGCTCCGTACCTGTTCTATGCCCAATTCTAAGGTTCTTCTTTCGGATGAACGAGGAGCGGAAAGAAAAAAAGAAGAAGGAAAAAAAGAAGGTTAAGTAAGGTGAAGAGGAGCTTTTGGATACTGGGGCAGGGCAAAATCAAGATGGATGGGTAGACTTCTCCTATACTTACAGTTTGACACTTTGGCTATACAGTTTGACGGCTAACTTGTTCAGGGGAAAGTGGCGTTCCGTATATTCCGGTGGCTCGGTATTTCCACTTTAGTCGTATTTGGGGTGTAAGTAGGAAACGCGTCGAGTAATTTACTTATACCGTAGTAAATCGAACTTAAGCAGGATGCGGGGGTTTGTGGGTGGAGTACGGAACAGTGTGAACTAGAGGCTCCTACTCGCTAGAAGTTCTTCGAATGCGTAGAAGATTACGATGAGTGAAGGGCCCGTAGAAATCTGTTTTCTACGTGGCCTAACAAGCCGTCCCGGTACTCCACCTACACACCCCAGCATCCTTCTTACTTCGAAGTAAGTTCGATTTACTACGGTACTACTAAACAAGGTGCCTAACCCGAACCCCTCAACCCAAGGGGGTAGGTAAGAGCTTAACAGCGTGGGTGGTAGGGGTTTCATATTCCGCTCACCCGTACACCTAGCCCTAACCCTAACCCTAACCGGCCCAAGTTGATAAAGCCAATTCTGTGTTTTAAGTACTCCGATAGGTCGAATGCTCGGAACGCCTTGACTTCCTAAACGGGTTAGCTATCAAACTGTATAGCCAAAGTGTCAAACTGTATATGAGGAGTCGGTGGGTACGGTACTACTGCAAGAAGGTGTATTAAAGTATAATCACCCCTTCTTATCACGAACGCTTTTCTAGAACAGCTGGCACAACTTCCTTTTCCTTTGGCACCCACAAAGTCAGATAGATGAGCCTAAACCGTTAGACTTCCCAAGAGTCAAAACAAGAGATCGCAACGCGCCACAAGAACCTTCCAAAGATCTTCTAGTTTGCTGGGCAGAAAGTAAAGGGTGGTTACCAAGTCGATCGATTGCTTTCTGGGCTGAAAGTTAGCTCGTCAATACGTCCGTACCGTCAAAACTCAACTTCAAGGTCCAAACTGCATATGCCTCAGGCTTAAAGTGGCCGTTTAAGACATGATCTCCGAAGGAATTAATGCCGCAAGTGCCATACAAAGGCCCTAACTCGACGTTGATCTTTTGTAAAATCCACCTTTACGCCTATTTTGAACGTACTCCGACTTCTACCGAGCTCTGAGAGGCGCAGCAAGGGCAGGTCCGAGGGGATTTTGGTGTAGATACAGTGCCTTATAAGGCATCTACAGTTTGGACCTTGAAGTTGAGTTTTGGCGGTATGCTCACCGACTGCTCCTTCTGGAATACGACACGCTTGATCCGTGCGCTTAAACACCCGGAGAAGTATATACTGCAGGTGTATACCTATACCTATACGGGTAATATACGAAGTATGAGTAATGATCTGTCTCGTGGGGCAGGTAAAAGTTTGGATGCTTGCCATCCAACATGATGGCTGCAGTCAAAAATATCTCTTATCCTAGAGAATAAAAGGAATAAACCCAATTTTCCATCTAGAGGCCACACTTGTATCCTGGTCTCCACTCATATGCTGTTGAAACATAGAGAATGACTAATCGAGTAGTAGATAGGATGAATTCGTAAGAAGGGCACAACTGCAAGAGACTGGTTTGGAATAGGACGAATGAAGACTTAGAAGCTCTCTAATTAACAAACTAAAATATGTATTTTGCTGAACCAAAGGAAACCAGAGTATGGTGAGAACTCGAAAGGCTGGAGAGCTTCCCTAACTCATATCCAAAAGAAAGAAGAAAGTGCCTAGGGTAGTAGTATCCAATTTTTACGCCCCCATCCCATCATAAAATCATCACCGAATATTGAAATACCCGTAATTGAACCGATCCAACCATGCACATGAAATCCTATCATCCATCGCATACTCCCCCCTCCTTCACGAACTTGTGTCCATACTCCCAGTCACCTTACAACACCCTCTCAACTCAGGATACCTTCTAAAAAAGGCTTCATCCAAGCTCCAATTCGCGAATTGGCAAATGTGTTCCACAAACGTATCCGCCACCCGCGACTCATCTCCGACGTACGTCATCACGTCCTGTTCTCTGTATGGCCAATTGACATTCACGTTCGCCGAATAAATATGTTGAAATTCTTCCGTGGCATAAACCTCCTGATTGTGAATGACGATATCCTTCAACTTTCCAAAGATGATCTGACTTGCCCACATAGGGTGACGAGTCACCAATTGAGAGGATCGAGGGAGAAACCAATCTGGAAGATTGTTGTAAGTCTCTTGCGAGGGAGAGATTTGCCATTGTGTGATGCGGTAGATAAGGAAGAGAACAGCTACTTTCTCCGGGACGCCGCGAAGGGTCGTTCTTTGCAGAAGATTGGAGATAACAGAAGAGACAGGGTGGACTTCATTGGATCTTGTCGGGTGAAGGAGGGCTTGGACAGAGGGTACTGGCGGTCCGATGAGTTCATCGCCGGTAACTCCTTCGAGAGCGAGCCTTCTTTGACGCTGGAGAAGGCCAATGAGAATCGCATCAACTGGACCAGTAGGAGGGAGCAAGTTCAGGGGCAGCTCCCAAGGATGAAGCGACGGCTGGTTGAGAAACGAGTTAGGCGGTTGAGGCAATGAGCTGCTTTGCGGAGACGACGATTTAGACGAGAGATTGGAAGAGGGATGATTATTGGTTGGGGACTGCTGGGGGATTTGCAATCCTTTTACTATCGATTGAGCACTACTTGAGACTGGTGAAAGACTTAATGGGATCTGATGTCCAGCGTGTGGCCCGTTCGCCATTGAGCTAGGCTTAAGCGCTGAAAGGACCGGGCTCGAAGAAAGACTGCCATGCTGATGCGTATGATCGGAATTCATAAATGGTCTTGGGGTTATGGATGACGCGGAAGCAGAGGCCGGCCGGGAAGAAGGGATCGTGGACATGGCGCGTGCCCTGGCGTTCTGATTGTTAGACATCACACAATTAGAGCCAGCAAGATTCTCGTCAATGCCCATAAATCCGAACGGACCTGGAGACCATGCTTGTTGTTCTATTATACGTCAGAAATTACATTATAGAGGCGGAGAAACTCATAGCTACCTTGGCCTGGATCTGGGTATGACACACTTCGAGCAATTACTGGCCTGCTACGTCCTGCAGAAGACGCACTCATTTGTGGAGGTTCAACATCGAAGCTGCCAAAGTAATCACTCCCAGAGCCCATCTCCGATAATGGGGACCCAGCGTTCGAAAGTGAATAGTTGGACCCGGAGAATACGCTGTTGAGACCAGGTGTTGGGTATGATGTAGATAATGCTGTTGCACCTGGGCTTACATTGGGCATTTTCCATGGTACTTGGTATAAGGGCCGCGGAGGCATTTGAATACCCAAGTGGTCAGCTGGAGCACAAAATGTTAGTCAGTGGCCGAACGGAATCATACTCGGGTGATGGAAGGGAAAAGCAAATCCGTGTACCAACGAAGAAAGAGCCACATCTGATGGGCGTTCCTTGCATTGAATACCAATGGCACTCTTGCCTGCGTGCAATTAGGAATCATGAAGTGTGTATACTAACGTCTGAGTGAGCGATTGGGATAGGGAGAATTCTCGTCATATTGCGGAATTGCCTCCCTCATCAGCCTGAGTTCTTCCTCGAGTTCTTCATTCCGCCTCTGAATCTCCTCGAAGGATCGCTCGTCATTCTGTCCCTCGGTCAAGTCCTTTATGCGCTGCTCCAGACGCTCAATACGGTCTTTCGTCCGCTGTCGAATCGACCTCTGCGCTTCTCGATCATTTGCTCTCTTTCTTGCGAGTTGGGCCTCGGTCAGAGTCGCTACACTTCGAGTCCCGGCACGAGAAGCTAAGGGAGTTAGAGTCGAAGAAAAAGATGACTATGTTCTGGGCTACACAGAGCCGCAAAGCACGCATTGACTCTTACCTCGACGCCTCGGTTCCGTCTTGCTGCTATTGCTATTGCTGCTGTCCCCCGCGCCCTCTGTAGCTTCGAATTTCCCCTCCTCGGCTCCCTTGGCGTATTCGAGTTTGATCTTGTCGTTAGACATACTCCACGCAACGACGCCTATAGGCTCCCCCCTCTGATAAGTGGTGATGTGTGGTGGAAATTGATTAGTGCAAGTCATCAATAGAACAACAGAGGTAAGCGAAAGACCGTCTGCCGCCGAATGTGGGGGGT
Source organism: Hymenoscyphus albidus (assembly GCA_911693285.1). Taxonomy (NCBI): domain Eukaryota; kingdom Fungi; phylum Ascomycota; class Leotiomycetes; order Helotiales; family Helotiaceae; genus Hymenoscyphus; species Hymenoscyphus albidus. The sequence continues at coordinate 104,504 of CAJVRM010000130.1, read as the reverse complement.
AAGAGTGGCTTGTTATACCAAAGAAAAGGTCAAAATGGCCCCTGGCTATGGAGCCAAGGTGTCCTGTTCAAAAGAAAGCCAATTTCACCTCCAAATAATGCCTACGTGAAAGATCACATCTGTACGAGACTTACCCCGCGGGTCCCCGCGGTGTCTGGTAGTTTACGCAATAGAGTTGCGCCACGTTCATCCACGTTCATCCATGCTCACCTACAAACTGGAATGCGGAATGCGCACCTCACGAACAGAGTCCTGAGAGCTCCCTATCCTGAACCCTCACCCTCATGAGAAATGCACGTGGTCGTCGATGAGAACCGGTGAAGGACCTGTTGGCTATCGTGAGGTGGGTGGAGATCGGGATGTGTGGCCGGCGGAGACTGCGCTAAGTGAGATAGACTTTTTGCTTAGCTTTCACTCTCGTCGGAGCCATGTGTGTTTTGGGATCCGGGCGTAAAGCCGAGAAGTATAAGAGGGGCGGAAGTGGATATTGTTTCCTGCTGGAACTACCGTCGGCGATACGCTCAGATACAGATACTTTGTAGATCCTACAGTAACGAGCTGCTGCTGCTGGTTGCGGAACTCAATGTGGCATGAGATGCCGGCGCTGCAACTTCAACTTCCATATCTTCTATCCATCCCCTACGCTGCAACTTCAATATCTTCCATCCCTCACATACTGAGAAAAGGAATCCTATGTATTATGGTTTGCAGTACGGAGAGTGGATAAGCGGAATACGAGCAACGGGACATAGGAGCGACAAGATTTAAAAAGAAACTTCGTGAAAGCCTACTGTACAGTAGATGGGATAGCACTAACACTTGCCATTCGTTTCGGTCTCGATGCTTTTTTTGAAGCCAAAGTCGTTTAAATTCAAGCACTACCTCCTGTTCCAGGGTCTCTGATGGGCAGGGATGTCGTACAATTTTTGCGAAGACGCGAATGTTTACTTTCACGGGTGGTGTCATGGTGACTTGCCTTTCTGTGGTGTTTCAAACGTCAGTTGTTTACCCTCTCGTTTCTTACCGTTTCTGGAAATTCTGGAAGCGATGGTGTAAACATTGGAAACACTGGAAACGTTGAAAACGTTGAAGGTCAATGGGCCATTTGAGTTGCGTGTGGTTTGGCAGCATTCTCGGTCCGCTTTCAAGAAACAAGAGACGGCTTGCCTCTTTCAAACCAGGTTCACGGCATTTTCCTCGTTGCTTTGCCCCACAATCATGGCATTCGCTACTTTTGGAAGCTTATGCGATCTCTGGGTTCTCATCCTTCACTGCCTTCACCAATTCTTCCATCCCTCCGACTTCCCTAGGTCCTTCCATACCGTCTGTTGTGGTTAGTCCAGGTCGTCGAAGTTAACCGTATGTAACTCACCTGGAGGCAAAGCCCATGTTGGAAGAGGGCTAACATATTTCCATGACCCGCCAGCGTCTTCATATCGAAGACTATGAAGCCACAAAGTAAGCTCTTGTTCACCCGGGTCCGTGTATAGGGGCGTTTGGCAGATATCACATAACTCTCCAGACATCTTCTCAGCCTTTTTCTTGTTATACTCATCAACCATTTCATCATGATATGCCACGGCATCAGCGACCTCGGATTTTCCCATGCGTGCAAGACGAGTGATGATGTCTTCGTCGCTGTCCTGGGTCCCGTCCCCATCGTTCGCACCCAAGCTTGCACCCCACACTCTTTGGTTCGCATAGATGGGGTCGTTTGCGATGGGATGGCCCAGAAACTGGAGATGTACTCGCAACTGATGGGTTCTTCCCGTCACCGGGAGGCATCTGACCACCGAATAGCCTCGACTATTGGACGTTTTCTGCCCGGTGAAACTTGTTGCCCCATCTTTGTCGGTGTCTTTGGCATCGACAACGCCTTCCGATACTGGGGGGTAGTATGCCAGTTTCTTGAACACTGTCCGAGCGGCCTTTCCATTGGCACGGACTCGATTCAACCCCAACTTGGGGGAAATCTGCAGAATTGGCATATTGCACACCACTTCCCCATCTGGAAATTCGCCCCTGACACGCGCAATGTATTCTTTTCGTACCGTTCGTCCTTGAATCTGCAGACTGAGTTTCTCTGCGGCCTTTGCGTTTTTCCCAATAAACATGACACCGCTGGTCAGCCTATCTAGTCTGTTACATGGCAGTGGATTCCAGCCGTGCCCTCTCTCCGCTCGCATGATTTCCACCACCGAATTGTAGTTGTACCGACCTGCCGGGTGGACAGGCACACCCGAGGGTTTGTTGATGACTATCATGTCCTCATCCTCGTGAAGTATGGAGATAGGGAGAGCAGTCACGGGTGGCTCATGTCGATGCAGGGTATGTGAAATCACATCGCCATTCTTGACAATGTGGTTTGGCGTGGGGACCTTGTTCCCATTGACGACGACGGCGCCACGCTCTATTGCATCTTTCTAAGTCCATTAGCAACAGCATGGATACCGGAGCGTTTGGTGTTCCGAAAACGAACATAGTATTCCAGAGGGCGATCACGGAACTCGCTGGAAAAAATGTCCAGCAGTTCCCGTCCTCGCCATCGCTCTTTGCAGTAGGTGTTGTAGGTATAGTGGTATGGCGCCACACGCCGCAGTCCATTCTCGAGGTAGTATGGTCGTGGCCATGGATCGCAGGGTGTCGTGACGACTGCCGGAGGTTCCTCTATGGGTTTCTTTTCTTGCAGTGGAGGATAAGCGGAGTCGTTGGGTGTCTCGACGAGGGCCATGGTGGTGTGAGTGCAATTGATTCTGCCTGCGCGCTGAGCTAACAACGCGAGGATGCGAGGAGAGGGCGCCACGGCGGCGGGGAGACGGAGGGGGGATGGAGGGGGGATGGAGGGGCAGTGGTGGTAGGGCAGCGAGGGCAGCGAGGGTAGTTGCAGAGGTACTGGTAGTAGTACTAGGCACTGCACTGTACCAAGTACGAGTAAACAATGTGAAGAAAAATGAGTGCGCTGTGTGCTGCAGGTACGGCACTTGGTTTTGCGCGACGGTGCTAGGAAATATTTCCAGTCTGCGCAGGAGTAGTTCAGTGCAGTTCTCATCGCATGGCATTCGTCAGTGGGATCGGCAGCGCCGGCCGAGGAATCCCCACCACCGACTCCCATCACTCCACCTGAATTTTCTACGGAGTGTTGACTAGTCTCTACCCTACTCTAGCTATCTATCAGACCAGCACGTACTCTTGTGTGATATCCAAACCCTGACTTCAACACCAGACTCACTCTACGACAAAATACAATACTACAAAGAAAACAACACATCAACCATGTCACATGATCAACTCAAGAACCGCGTTCGTGCTGACTACCCCTTCCAGCTTGAATACCGGACTCGATGGTAGGTACAGGAGCTGTAGCTGTAGCTGTAGCTGTAGCTGCCATCAGATGATCTCAAGCGAAAGACGAGCTAAACAGCCCCAGGAACGACAATGACATGTACCAGCACATGAACAATTCCGTCTACAACTTTCTCTTCGACTCGGTGGTCAACGCCTATCTCATCCAAGAGTGCGGTCTGAAGCCAGCCACCAGCTCTCAGTATGGCCTTGTCGTTCACTCTCACGGCGACTTTTTCGGCAGCATTGCTTTCCCTGCCGTGGCCGACCTTGCTCTCCGCGTCAAGAAGCTCGGAAAAAGTAGTGTGACTTATGAGATTGGACTGTTTGAACGAGGGGAGGAGAAGGTGAAAGCAGTAGGCGAGCTTGTCCATGTCTTCGTGGACCGAGAAACGGGACGTCCAGCACTCAATGGGATGGAGGAGAGGCTCAAAACTGGTCTTACCAAGATCTATATCCCCCTTTCCCCCAATACCGTATCCAAAATATGACATATTCTCCTGCAGCTGTCGTCGATGGGTATCCCACTTACCCACTTCCCAAAGCAGCTACCCAAGTACCCCGGATTGCCACATCTCCCGCTAATTGAAGCTTTTACCCCGCCTTTGTAGACATGATGCTGGGGCTTGTAGCGTCACAGTGTCCCGTCAATATATAAGTTGCACGGCATTCATCCAATCAATGTCAGAGTAATGAGACCGAGAAAACCCGGATGAATTCTACTAGTGGTTCGATGACATGGCTAGACATGTTTTATCCATGGAGAGAAAAATATCGGGTACGACATGAATAGCTCTGTCCGTTGATTCACCTCTCTCACTTCTTTGTATTTTAAACCGCTTCTTTGTACAAGTAGCTCACTTGGTCCCCTCTTCTGCAACACCTTCGATTCACGACCAAGGAAATTACCATTGACCATGGGTTCCACAATCCATCATGAGGAGAAAGTTGGTGTGGCGGGTAAAATTGATTCAGACGAAGCACGAATGCAACAAGTTGAGAGTATTGATGAAAAGTCTCCCATCGATACTGTATCTCCACCTGCGCTTCCTGCGAAGGTGTTTGAAGCTCCCGAATTCATTCGAAATATGACTGCTGAGGAAAGAGTCGAGGTAGAGACTCGACTAAAGAGAAAGCTGGATATTAGGTTGATGCCTATGATAGTGTTGATGTACATCATGAACTACTTGGACAGGGTAAGATATCTAAGCTGTAAATAGTACACACAATTCTAATCGAGGTTAAAAGAACAACATCGCAGCTGCCAAATTAGCTGGCGTCGAGACCGACTTGAAATTATCCGATACGGAGTTTCAAACCAGTGTCTCCATTTTATTTGTTGGTATGAGAATTAGATGGTGTTACGTTGGTGGAGAGGAGATGCTAAAATAGCGCAGGTTACCTCTTAATGCAAGTACCATCCAACCTATTCCTAAACAAAATAGGAAAACCAGCCATATATCTCCCATCATGTATGGTAGTATGGGGAGTCATCTCAGCGGCGACAGCAGCATGTCAAAACTATGGCGGACTCATCGCATGTCGTTTCATGCTAGGTTTCGTAGAGGCCGCTTATTTCGTAAGTAAACTCCAAAGCCGACCCCATAAACAAGCAGGTTCTAACTCATATTTCTTTTCAACGTAGCCCGGCTGTCTATACTATCTCTCCTGCTGGTACACCAGAAAAGAACTCGGTTTCCGCACGGCAGTCTTCTACTCCGGGGCCTTAATAAGTGGTGCCTTCTCGGGACTCATCGCAGCAGGAATCAAATCCGGTATGGACGGCGCCCACGGCCTTCGCGCATGGAGATGGCTCTTCATCATCGAAGGAGCCATCACCGTAGGCATCGCGGCCGCCGCATTCTTCATCCTACCCAACTTCCCCAACACCACAACATGGTTAACGGACGAAGAGCGAAAACTCGCGGTCTGGAGACTGGAAGAGGATATCGGACAGGAAGACTGGGTGGATTCGAAGAAGCAGTCGTTCAAGGAGGGGTTGAAACTTGCGTTTTCGGATGTCAAGACGTATGTTTTGATGGTGCTACTTTTTGGCATTGTGGCTTCGGGGACGGTGACGAATTTCTTTCCGTATGTATCAGTACCCGTGCCGATTTTTGCTTTCCATCTTGTTAGGGGGAAAAAAGAAGATACTAATGAGAAGATAGCACCGTGGTGAAAAGTCTCAAGTACAACGATGTCAACACGCTCCTTCTAACCGTTCCCCCCTACGTCCTAGCAGTAATAACCACCTTCCTAAACTCCTGGCACGCCGGTACTTATCCCCTTCTTTTTCCCTCTCTTTTTCCCTCTCTTTTTCCCACTCACTCTCCCTCCCATTCCCTTCCCCCTCCCCACAACCCCTAACTAACACCCCCAAGACCGAACAGGCGAACGCTTCTTCCACATCACCCTCCCCCTCTTCTTCGCAATCTTCGCCTACATCGTCGCAGCCGCAACCATCAAAACCGGACCACGGTACTTCGCCATGATGCTCATGGTTCCAGGCGTGTACACAGGCTACGTCGTCGCGCTAGCGTGGATCAGTAACTCGCTTCCTCGCCCGCCGGCGAAGCGAGCAGCGGCTCTGGCGTTTATCAATGCGATTAGTAATACGAGTAGTATTTATGCGAGTTATATGTATAGTGAGAGTGCTAGTATGTCTCTTCCCTTTTCTTTTCTCCCATCCCAACCTGACCCACGAACTCCTCCCAATCCTCATAACGAAAAATCGAGACTAAAAATGCCAAAGAACCAAGGTACATCGTCGCCATGAGCGTCAACTGCGCCATGGTCGTCATGGCTATGTTGGCTGCTCTCACCCTGCGCATCATTCTCGTGCATCTGAATCGGAAGTTGGATCAAGGGGTTTTTGTGGAAGGGGCGATCAACTCGGGGGTTGTGGAAGGTGAGAGGAGGGGGTTTAGGTTTAGGTTTAGGATTTAGGATTTAGGATTTAGCGGAGAGGTGTTGGTTTTGTAGATAGTGTGGATTTTATTAGGGGTGTTAGGTGAGAGGGCTGTGGATGGGAGGGGGATTGTAGAGATGATGGGGATTTGAAGTGGGAGTTTCATCGTGGAAGAGGGGATTGAGAAAGGAATGAGAGGAGGGGGAGCGGTCAGGGGGGAGATATCTAGGATTGGGATTCGGACTTTTTATATGGAGTATGTACTGGAATACATACACACAACATAACATCTCAACCATCTCAACCATCTCACCATCTCACCGTGAGCATCAGAAAGGAAAAAGCGGTACAGTAATCAGTAATTCAAACGTGATAACGCTACCTGACTTTCCTTGCAGGAGATTTCTAGATCCTATCTTTTGAATTTCGTTTTTTTAGAGGGG